>NDXZ01007682.1:8633-19602 GCA_003055125.1 Paykullia maculata | reverse complement strand
TTAAGACCTATGTTACCCGATATCCTACACAATCATTTTCCTCCTCCCTATAGTGCATTGCCATCACAGCCTATGACTACGGCTAGTGGTAATGTGCCACGTCATAATGGATCTCCCTTATCCTTTAGCCATCCTCATCATCCGCCACCACCAACATCGACTACAGCTACCATATTGGGGCCACCGCCTCAACCGCCACAGGCTGGTACAACTTTGCTAACATCCGTGATATCGACGGTTCCTATACCGGGTGCAACACCAATGGTTAGTGATGGAAGATTTACGCTACCGTTACCAATAATAAGAAGGTAAGTGTAGACTTTAAAGACCAATTCAGAATAAAGATTTGTGCTACGGAGCAAATAAAGTTTATTTGCTAAATAAGAATTAACCGTTAGTGTCAAACATTTCTTTCATCCGTTAACTAAGATCCTAAAAGATTTTTAAACTAATTTTTACAAATCCAAACTTCAACATAAGGAAAACAAGAGGTTTCGAGAAAATCGTGTTTTATTTCATAACTTGAATGAAATCAAGAATGGAGTTTCGCAAGTTATAAATTAATACCAAATAAAATGGCTTTTAAATTCGAGTATTCATTTAAATGATATAAATCGTTACCTAAAATGTTAAACATAAAAATCTTTGTTTTGAAGAAGACATGGAAACAGTGTGGTAATTTAAAGGGACTTTAGCAACACTCTTCTTTTGGCAGTGCTTCTATAGACTTTTTTATATCAATTACAAACCATTGTTTTATAGAATTTTCCAGTTGTCATGGATTTCTTTACAGGGAAGATCTTTGATGACAAATCAGAATCGACTAGGAATCCTCTTTTCTTAACCAGTGTTTGATTCTATGAAATCTAAGACTTCTTTAGGTAGAAATAGTCTGCAATAACAATATATAAAACCTTTTTACGGTCATTGTTGGTAATTTGCATCATTTTTAGGGAACCATTATGCGGTGGTATATTGCGAATTATTAGGTGTTATCTCCTGATATATATGCATATGTACATTCTAATGGTAAAAACTTTGCTTATATTAAATGACACATTTTCAAGGTACTTTAATAATTACTTTCTTTAAATTATCATAACATAACGTGAATTTGAATAAACTGAGGGGCTGTGTGCAAAACCCACAGTTTTCTGAAAAATATCGCCCAGATCACGGATTTCAATTCTAGCCAGCTTGTCCGTTGCCTAGAATGGTCTTAACCTGAAATACAACAAAATGTTCACAATAACAAAAAATCATACAAAGGGTGTCCTTAAGAGTTTAATATGTTTTGCTGATGAGTGAAAATAAAAAAAAAATTGTTTGAAATTCAGTTTTCAATATTTATAGTTTATTTCACCGTATGGGTGAAAAGTTTACTTATATTAAAAACGGGAAAAAAAATTATTCTTCATTCATTATCACAAAAATAAGAAATTTTTTTTAAGAAACTTAAATGAACTTGAGCCAGAATAAAATTTAAAATAATTGTCTTTAAAAAATATAAAGTTTTTTTGTAACCTTACAACAATCTATTAAGACGTTGTCTGTCTAATGGCCTACTTTCATTTCGCCTTGAACCCATATTACTTTTACCGACTAAACTAAAATAAACGCATCTCAAATGACCAAATAGTTTTTTACAAATGTTTAAGAGTTTAACTTATTCGTTAATGCTTTAGGTTTAGTTTACATAACAATAAAAACAATAAATTTTTAATACTATTTTAACTTTAAATGGGACGTCTTTAATCCACAGTAATTTTTAACAGTCAGTGTTGTCAATGTAGCATATTGAAAGTAAGGTCTAGTTTTTCTTCGCATTTTATTATTATTATTTTTTTTTTAATAGTTACACATTAATTTTATTTTATTTGTAATAAATATTGACGTTCGAACGTTAAACTTTAATTTGGCTGATCTGGCCGTTTATTATTGAATCAGTCAGTTATATTTTTTTCTGATAACACTTTAATAAGCAGTTTTTCTTATTTGAAGTCTGCCATATTTTTATTTTGTTACTATTGGCAACACTTGTCAAAATGCTGCATAAATATATTTTGCTCAAAGCATTTCCTGATTTAGAAAAATTATATAAATTTTTTGTTACGTTTTTGCTTTAATTTGGTAAAAAAAATTTTAATCTAAAATTAAAAAAAAACTTAAAATTAACTAAAAAAGTACAAAAAAAAACTTTAATTTATTTATTAAAAAAAAAACAGCCTTAAATATTAACAACTTAGAGCATACAACCCCTTTTTTAATAAAAAAAATTGGAAGGGAGAAGATAATTTCAACAACAACACAAACAATACATTACACCAAGAAAAAAAAAGAGGAAAAAATTATAAAAAATAAACAAAGATACAAACTTTATACCGTAAAAAGTCAAAACGTATAAAAATTTATGTTAAAAGAAAGTTTTTGATTTTTTGTCTGCGGTTTTTGTTGCTATTGCTGCTGTTACCACAACAACCTAACGACTTATAAGATAAAATTAACAATAAAAACAACAACAATAACAATGAAAAACAATAAAACTTAGCAAAAAAGTTAAAACGTTTTTATTATTGTATGTATTACTTTTTGGCTCACTGACTGCTGTTTCGGGCTCATCCCATTAACATCTCTAAAGGTTGTTTAGGTTTTTTAAAGTCGAAAAAATGTTGAACAAAACCAAAGTAAAAACCAAACATTGGTAAATGTTTGTTTACACTAAGGTTAGAAGCACAAAATCCGCTGAACCAAAATCATGTATGGTTTTCTAACACTTAATTTGGTTTTTATTTAAAAATATTGTTTGAAATTACACTTGGAGAAAAGGCGGACTTAGTTAAGTCTTTACTTGCATTTAATATAATTTTTACTTTTTTAATTAAAAAAATTTTATTTTCAATACAGTTTATATATATATTAAGGCAAACAAAAAACAAAATAATTTTTCCAAAAAATTTTATGTAATATTTTCCCAATGTCTTTAATATTTATTAACAACATGATTTAAATGGCTTTGCCAGTTAACACTTAGATACGGGTTAACACAAAAACAAAACAAATGAAAAAAAAACAACAACTGTAACACCTTTATTTTTCTGATTTGGTTTTTTGTTATATTTCAAACTGAAATACGAGTAAAATCATTTTAAAAAGTTAAGAAAACGCACACTTACACAACAATCCATTAGCAATCTAATAACAATTGAGTTAAAAAGTATTAATTATTTTGTAATTATAAATTAGTAACAGATAAATACAAAAACATTCACAACTTCCGTATTGCACAGGGCAGCCAAAAAACAAGTTTACTCTTTGTAAAAATGCCATTACATAAATCTGTGTGATGACTTTAGATTATTCAAAGTTTTTTTTTAAAATATAGTGGCCACCAAATTGTCATTAAGAGTTACACATTGATGCCATTGTAATAAAATATAGTCAAAATTCGTTGAGAGCTAAAAAAAAGGTAAATCTTTAACTAAACTATTTGAGTCTAAGGTTTATAAATTAAATGTAGAACCATAGACGCCCATATATATAGGTGGGCGTGTCACACCCATTTATTATGGGTGAGATTATTTTGGCCATAAAGCCTCATACAATGATTTCCTTTAGATTTATTTGGATTTGTATTTGAAATTAACCAAAGGACAGAGTAAATTTTCATTGTTTTTGGTTTTGAAATTTTTTTGTTAATTGTTTAATCAAAAATCGTAAGGAAATGTAATCTTTTATACAAAATATATATTTATGGAATTGCATTTACTAAAAATTAAATTAAAATTAAGAAATTTTTAATAATTTTTTACACATACAAAATTTCTACAGATAAAATAAAACATAAAATAAAAAATCTTGCACAAGTGAAGGAGTTATTAAAACCTTCCAAATAAGTTTCTCAGGTTAATTATTTAACAGCACTTTGCGAAAATATTTATATATTTCTTATTAACCGATTTGTGGCCAATGTGCCCAATTGAGGACAGTTACAATGTTATTGTTAAAAAATTTTCTAAGCTTAAGAATGCATTTTTGGTGTTTAATTTTTTAAGAAAAAGGTTGAGCCAGACTTCTGTGCACTTTTTCTAGAAAAAAATATATGCACTTTGAATCCCCATTTGGAGACAATGGACACATAGGTAAAAATGCTTATGTTATCTTTGTAAATTGTCTTTAGTGCCAAAAATTATTCTCACGGTCTGGAGGAAGCTGTTGAAGGTTTCATATAAAAAGAAAACTCTAAAATACTTTCCTTTAGTTGCATTTCCTTCAAAACCAAACACACCAAGACAAATATATATTTAATATTTAGACAGATATGCCGAAAGATATACCAGGCTGTGTAGAAATTTTTGTAAACAAAGGAGAAGAGAAATAGTGCAGAAGTAACGTCCAAAGGGTTGGGGTAAAATGTATCAAGAATCTAAACCTGCTGTTATTCGAAACAAAAATGATAGGGTTCGACGAGAAAAGCTCATTACCGCTCTCCTAGATCAATTTGACGTAAATACTTACATGTTGATCCGTCTTTAAATCAATAGTTAAATATTTCGGTCGTCATCCATCGATATTGTGTAAAAATTGTCTAAAAACATAGTGCCTTGAAAAAGTCTGTGTTGCAAAATTTTATACCGAATAAGCCCAGAGTCCCTATTTGAGGACGGCAATTTTTTCAGTTGAAGAATGCAAAAATTAAAAAAGTTTGTTTCAGATTTACTTCCATAGTTTTTCTTGTGTCTAAATAGGTTAAAGTGCTTATAATAAGTTTGGATTTGGCAATAACATTACCTTCTTAATACTTAAGTGCCTGCTCATTTATTTATACGAAGAATATTAAGCTTCTTTTTATGGTTATGCATAAGATGATTGCAAAAAAGTATTTAAAATCCAAGTCCATGCTACATACACCTATATTTTTAACAATACAGTACTTAATACATACAATATGTATTGTGATCATTGTAGCGTTTTATATTACGAAATCAACTTTCCAAAATTGTGTGTGCCTTCAGCAACGGCCTCTCGGTAGAATATAAAACAATTAATTAAATAATAATTTGCAGTTATGGCTAAGATAATTTTCTATAAAATGACTATATATTCCATTAAATTTAATTAATTCTTTGGTCATTGCCACATCCTAACCTTCTTCAATTCGTACTCATAATTTTATTATTTTTTTTTTTTTTTACAAAATAACCGGATACATAAGTTTACACTTTATAGCTATAAAAATATAAACTTTATAAGTGTAGCAATATTTTGATCATTGTAGCATTTAAAATCACAAAACCATATTTTTCTAAATGAAACAGTAGTTTTTTTTTTGTGTGAAGTGAAGCCAATATTGAATATGTTGTCAAATTAACAATTAAGTAATTTGTAGTGGCCCTCAAGTAGGTTATAGCATCAAATAATTAAGAACAAGTTAATGCAAAGTTTTTGGCTACGACAAGTTCCTATATAAAATGTTGAATTTGTAACAATTTTGTTTAAAATTTATGATTTATTCATATGTATGTTCCGTTAGGTTTAATTTATTATTTAGCCATTGCAGCATTTAAATCGTATGCAAAAATCGACTACACAAAAGTACCGGAAATTAATGTTTATATTAAAGTTGTTTAAATAAATGAATGAAATAAAACAATACAATGAATGAATGAGTAATGCAATACTAAAAAAAAAAGATATATAGAGCAATATTTTTTTGAGTTATTTGAAGATTATGTTAAATATGCTGTTTAATTAACAAATCTGTATGACTACAAAATTGACTGTTGCCCCCTGGTAGACAAGCTTTATAACATTGAATTATCATTTACATTTTGGCTACGAAGAAACTAAATCCTAATAAATATATACCTCTTAACTAAAAGAAATTGCAGTAAATATACATATACATATACGAATATTGCTATTTATGCATAAATGATATTTTAAAATTTTTTTATAAAATAAAAATTAAAGGAACAGGAAATAAAATTTTACCTTTCAAAAATCCATTAATAGCACATACTAAAAAAACAGTAAAGTAGATTTAACGATAAATTATGGACTTTTATGCCTGTATGCATGAGTGTATTCGAATATAAACAAAATTTAACTTTTATTTAACTCTATTTTTTCATATCTTTATTATTTTCTTTATAAAAATATATTTTATGCACATTTGTATACCCTACACCACCTTGGTATTATGCGTTTGTGCAGATGTTTGTAAAGAGCAAAAGTAAAAGCCCAACACCCAACCTAGATAAAAACCAATTGAATTAGAATTACCTTCTTAGTCTATTAAACGATGTTCATCTGTCCGTCTGGCTGTTCTTGTAAACCTTGTAACCCAAATACAGATCGCATTTTCAAGATAATTGGGCCAAATTTGGCAAAGATAATTTTTTGGCATATGATCGAAGCTTACTGAAAATAGTGATGCTCGGTCTATAATTTTACCTAATCCCTATACAAACGTTCTCCCCGAATATGCTTTAACAACTATAAATGCATTAAAAATTACTTAATCCCAATAATATTCTGCATAAATGTAAAGAATTATGCAATCAATCGCTGTTTCCAATTTACCATAGGCTTTATATAAGTCCACTTCCGATAATCACATATAACCGCATAAACTGCGAATAGATATTGGTATCGAAATGTAATTACGCATACAAAAGACTTTTTAAAAATAAAAGTTGTCCCATAAAATTTTGTGAATTTTGAGTATTATTGACCCTTTCTTCCAAACCCTATAAATTAATAAACAAATTTTTGTGCAGTCGGGAACGACCGACTGTTACTTTCTTACTTTTTTATGTTGCAGTGGTTTATTTTATTAATTTCTGGCAATTTTTGAGATTTCGGTTTTTATCGTTGTTGTTTTTTTTGTGTTTGCAAAACTTTAACTTTATTTACCGAAATGTGAGCAATTCACATAAAATAAAAAGCGAAAAGGAGAAATAGCAGAAAAAATAAAAATAAAAAGACAAAGATCATTGTAATTGTATTGCAACGTCATGTCAGAGTATTTCACTTATTGAAATTGTTTGATTGTTTTTTTTTTGCTGCTGCTGATGGCTTCCATCACCAACACTACCGCAAAAACAGTTCCATATATTGAAAATTTATTTGAAAAGTACACTTGGCACTAAAGTTGCAAGATTTTGCAAGAATGTTTTTGCGAGCCGTATATATCTACAGCTATTGGGGCAATTAAAAACCCTCCAAGAGGCATAAATGTTTGCTATATTTTTAATACCGTCAAAATTCCGAAAATTATAAACTTTTACTTAAACTATGTTAACCCAAATGAGAATTTTAATAGCTAATTTAAGTCACTCCTAACAATTTTTTGCAACCAAAGTGTATGCAGATTTTATTTCTTATTAGACATCTCATGAATAATTTATTACGTTTCACAATATAATCTTGTTATTAGAAAACTTCTTCTAAGTAATGCAGACGGTATGTTAAACTTATCGAAAAGTTTGTTATTAAGTAAGAGCAAATCAATACTCAGTTTTTGCTGGTTAATATACATTAATATACAACACATACATAAATTCATATGTTTGCAGGGAAGATACTAACACAATTTGTTTTAAAATCCTTTAATTTTATAGAATATTAAGTTAACTTTAGTGAACACAAGCAAGGACTTGCCTGAGGCCATGCCCCTAACTAATAGAATAATAGAAAAAAAATTGCGGTAACCGTTTTCTCATAGTTCTTATGTCAAATTTCGAATAAAATTTCACTCTGTGGCAACTTATTTTCCCAGAGTCATGCTGGAAATTTCGTATCCAGCCTCAAACATGTAAAAAGTGTTTTTAGTGTGGCAATTTGCATTGTTGTTGTTAATATTGTTACTTTATATTTATAAAAAAAAACCTTTTTTAGTTGTAACTGATGATGTTGATGATGTTGTTGGTTTGTATTGGATTTGGCTTTCGTAAACCTCAACATGTATTTGGTGGTATTTAAAAATGTGTGTGTGTGTGTGTGTGTATTAGTGCGGTTAGGTATAAAGTTCAAGAGTGTTTGGATGGAGTCGAGTATCTTTTAAATACTTTCACTTTCTTTATAAATACATCTTTTATTTAAAAAAAAATATATAAAAAATAAAATAACAAAAACAAAAAACAAAAGTATCGTCATAAGCAGTAGCAATTTACAACAATCGCCCAAATGAAAGATGAAGTAAAAAAGCTTGACGAAATGCAAACTGGTTTAAATATTCAAAAAAGAGTTGGAAAAAACTGTTTGAAATCGTGCTGTAATAAATTTATGTTGTTAAAACAAAATATTTACAATACCCAAACACACACACACACAAACGGTTATAGAAACAAAAAGCTTAAAATGAATCTGAAACAAAATAATTGTTATTTAAACACAACACCAGTAAATAGGTATACGTTTGAAGTTTTTTTGCTGTTAAGGCAAATTCTGTTTTTATTTAACAATTAAATGGGATTTTTTGGTGGGCTAAAAAGAGATTTTTTTTGTGTTCCAATTAACTTTTTTCTTATAATGTCTTTATTTAAAATTATGATAAATTTGTTATATCTAGAAGAAAATGAAATTTACAGATCTACAAGAATTGTGTTGTCGATTTGCTGCCTCTAACTGTTTGTAGATTAGTCATATAGTCTGGAAAATTAACTCAGTATGTTCTTTGTTAGACTTAATAAAGCTTAAGTTGAATAAAATTTACTAAGAAATAAGTTCATTTGATTGTTTATGGCTTATGTTTTGTTAACGTAAATTTGGGTTAAACATTTTATTAAACCAGAATTTCCTTTTGGTAGATCGTTTGAATATTTTTTTACATTATTTAGTTTCTCAATCAGAAGACAAATTGCTGGAGAAATTGTGTTTTTTCTTTAATTAGAAATTAGTTATGATTTCTTCATTTATTAAAAAATATATATTTTTGTAAATTTTTTTGTAACGAAATAAAGGGAAATCTAATGGCTTTTGTTAGGTTTAAGATAAGAAGGAAGGTAAAAAACTAGCGAGATTTTTTTAAACCTTTATTTACAGACCCTAAGGGTATATTGTACATCCTGCAAAAGCAGAAATCATAAAACAAAAGAGAGAAAAGAAAAGAGGGAGGGAAAAAAATGAATCCTATGACATATCCATTAACTCTTTAAGAGTCCTCTTTTAGTCCCTAACCAGCATAAATTTAACATTATGACACTTCAAGTCCCTTAAATTACACTCTCAACGTACTTTCCACTATGCATTCATGTGTTTCATTATGTGGCCGTACAATTGTTAGCTGGTTTTAGCGTCAATTAATTGAAGGTAAAATGAATTTTAATTTTTTTTAATTTATGGAGATTTTTATGTTGGGTTTAAAATTTTGTTTCTTAATTTTACCTTAAACTTGCAATAGCGAGAAATTTATTTATTGTAACTATATGAATAATATTTAAATATTTAAATTTAAATTATTTAATTAAACAGAGCTTTAGAAACTAGATTAAGCGTAGAAAATAGCAAACAAAAAATTTGAAGTCAATAGTCAAAAAAATTATCACCTCCCATCTAAAGTAAATATTTATTAACGAATATCTTGCGAAGTGTAATGGTAGGAAACTTAGAATTTTATTTGAGCAACTTTGTGTCTTAACTGCGTAGTTTAGCAAATTAATTAAAGGTTGAAAAAAATACTTAAACACGCTGTAATAGTAAACTAAACTAAAATGTTGAAAATAATTTAAAAAAAACTTAGGAATTTAATTTAATGAAATGATTAAAACAACAACTTAGTTATTTATAAAGTAAATAATTTAATTGTAAAATAAAAATGTTGGGAATATTTTAATAGCAGCTTCTAACGAATTTAGAGAGATAGAGTACGCTTTTATGCCCATCTTAAATAAATTTTTAACTCTATGGTTTTATACGCCTTCAAAATAATTTAAAATTTTTCATTAAAAATACTTTTTTGTTTGTTTTATAAGTGCCCATGCTGTATCCCTAATACCTCCCACTAATTACATAGAACTTACCCAAGCAAAAACTGGGTAATGATTTGCTCTTACTTAACTTTTCAATAAGTATTGCATAGCGATTATAAGATTATATTGCAAAAAGTAATATCTTATTTATCAGATATCTAATAAGAAATTAAAACTGCATACATTTTAGTTGAAAAAATTGTTAGGAGTCACTTAAATTAGCTATTAAAATTCTTATTTGGGTTCACAAGTATAAGTAATTATATTCTCGACGAATGTTTATAAATTGCATTACAGTTTTCAAATCGACTTTAAAGGCTTTTTTTTAAGTTTTTTGTAGTTTAGTTCTTAGGAAGCCGCATATAAAAAAATTATTGATAAAGAGTTCTGTAAGCCTATACAAAGAATTGGATATTTTACTTGTTAAAAGCAAATAGTTAAATAATATTTTAAAAGTAATAACTTATTTAATTCCTGATTTGTAATCTAAAGGGCTTTTTAATTCATTAATGGTAAGTACCTCCAATGACTACGCCGTGTTAAAGTAATGGATTAAATGCCAATGTGTAAGTAGTGCAACTACAGTATTCTATAATTTTAACTCATTACAAAGCAGTGTCAGTTTTTGCTGGGTACATTTAGTTTAAAATTTGATTTTCACTAATTTTAATTTTTTTTTTGCAAATTAAATACAAAATTGCATAACATTTTTTTTGTCAACATTTATATATAAACAAAATTTTTTTATTAAGCCATTACGTTAAGAAGAAATATTAATAATTTTCTAAAAGATACAATTATATAACGCAAAACTGTTAGTCATATAATCAACAATTTATCGTGATTTGGAAAGAAAATGCCAAAAGTCAAACCACTTTGATTTCACATATTAAGAATTAGCCAAATGCAAAAAGAGAAAAAAAATTATAAATTGTTTTAAAAAAGTCAATTTTTTCTCATGTTTATTTAAAAAAAAAAAAAAAAAAAAAAAAAAAAAA
>NDXZ01007675.1:0-13559 GCA_003055125.1 Paykullia maculata | reverse complement strand
TTGTATAACTTTTTTGTAAAAATTTTTGCCTTTTGCATATCATTTTCCTAAAATCTTACAATTACTTCTGCAGAATTTGTAAGTAAACGCAAATGTTTTGGCATTAGTTTAGACATCAAATCACAAAACTATTTGCTTTTATTTGGCATAAGTCTTTATAAGGTTTGCCTTTTATTCAATATATACTTAAATACATTATACTCGTTATAACTGCTTGGCATTTGGTTTATAAAGTTATATGTCAAACTGCAAAAATTGCTTTAAGAAAACAAAAAAACTCCAACAATCACTTGATTGTCAACTTGTTGTTACCTTCAATTCGAGCGATTATGGCAAAGCCTTTTAGCAATTTCAATAACAATAGAGTTTTTAGATGAGTTTTAGATACATATACTTAGAGATTTGTCTATAATAGATAAGTTACTACTGATACGTTACTACCGACTGCTATTGTTTGATTTTGATTTTAGATTTTGGTTTCATTTGTTTTTGGCAACATGCAATATTCTTTAAGCTTTAGTAAGTTATAATTTTACGAAGGGATTCATTACAAAATCTTGAATACATTTTGCAGATTTTTGCTACTAGATAGTTGTAGTTGTTTTTGTTTGTAGTTGAATATCTTGTCTTTGAAATGAAATGAATATGACAATCACTTGTTAAGTGTGTTACAAGGGGCTGTAGCACAGAAGTTGTAAATATCTCACCTGGTCTATTGATTTATGATATGAAGTAACGATTGAATTTGAGTGTAATTTTTGTTATTGCTTTCGAATGTTATAATTTTGGTTTGTGGTTTTAAGAAATGTATGAAAGAAGGAAACGTGTGCTAGAAGGAGTAAATAAGGAACTTTTAAAATATTGTTGTAATTTTGGTCCCTACAATTGTTCTTATTGGCTTTATAAATTATGTTTTTTGTAAATTAAACAAGTAATTTTAAATACTTTTTATTATTTTTCAACACATTATCAACTTAATTTATATTATATATCGATATTTTTTGGCTAAGCTGAGCACTAGTGTATATCTGTTAGCCTAGTGTTATTTTAAAATTGTTTTTTTCTGATGAAAAATATGGGAAGAATAACATACTTACTACCACCAATAGTCTGTGGGAAACATTCTCACGGCCAGACTGTTATGGTCTATCAAATAAATATCCCCTTAACTGTTAACAATATCTAGATGCAGTTGAATATTAAAAATTATATAAATTGGCTAAGCGGAAAAAACGTTATAAAAGAAAATCTGAAAGAATCTTCCAAAAGTTTGAAATCGAAAAATAAAAAAGAGTAGAATTACATGAAACCTAGTTTTCGATTGCTAAGAGAGATTTTCGGTCAAAAATGGAATAAGAAAAAAGTTATAGACTTTATTAATGAATTTTTATTTTTGGCTTAAAGTTTTTATATTTTTGAAATTGTGAAATGTTGAAAATGTTATTATTTTATTTCAAAATTCAGTTTAACCATATGAAATTAGCCGAGTGAAATGCATTTTCGAAACCAGCTACGTCAGCGCTCTTTTTCTCATAAAAAGGTATTTGAAAGTTTATTTAAATTTAATTCTCTGCAGATAAACACATGGGATACTTGTGTGATTGACGATTTTACAACACTCACATAAATCACCATTAAAATTTTAGTTTTGAAATAGGAACAACCATCTATTTTTTAGTTGGTTATTTTATTAGTTTTTTTTTCTATTTGAAGTTCTTAAAGTTGTTATAATTGACAAAAAAAAAATGTTTATTTATTTCAGTTCGTTATGTTTTTTTTTCAATTTAACTCACATACTCATGATGCTTGTTTCTATGGGGAAATTTAAAAATTATGTTCAGTTTTTTGGATTTATTTAATTGAAATTTACACATAAGGCAAAGGAACAGGCCTATTGTTCATTGAAAAACGGCACTTAAATAATCTCAATAATATCAAAAAATTAATAAGAAAATCTCCGGCCCTCTGATCTTGTAAAATGCTAATAATGCCTTTTGGCATCTTTTAGTAGCAATAAGTAATTGTAATTTTAGGAAGTGCATTTAAAGGAGACATATTCAAAAGGGCTTTTTAGTATTAATTTTTTAGTTTTTTTTAATTACTTCTTAGCAAGTTCTATAAATAAAATATTGGAGTCGACTTCCCCTTAATCTTAGCAAACTGCAGTATTTTGGTATAAAATGCAAAAATGTTTTTTATTATCTATTCCTTTGTGTGTGTTAGTTTGTGTTGTCGATCTATTGTTTTATTGGTATTGTTATTACATTAACAAAAAAATTCATTAAAAAACATGTGTTTTTTTTTATAAATAAAGTGCTGTTTAGATGTGTTTATAACATTTGTCATCCTACTCAGAAAGATACTAAAGGATTTGCATAATTCCAGGAATAAATACACTGAAAAGTTATTTCTTAGAATTCTCAAATGTGGCCATAGGTTTTTGAAAAAAATATAGACTTGTCATCTTCTTAGAAATACCAGGAACTATATGATTTTTTTTAAATATAACTAATCGTATAACGTGATCTTATCCAAAGCGGTTTAAGCTGCATACTTATTTGTAAAATGTTTAAGATGTATTTATTCTTTCTTAACTAAAATTTGTCATAAAAAATTGTCTTTTTAAAAAAATTTTTAAAGAAAACTGTTTTGAAAAATATTTTGCTAAAAAACTTTTCTGTTTGAAAATTTTATATATTCGGAAAATTCATTGTTAATAATAATAATTTATTTTTTAATCAAAGCAAATGTTTATTTATTTTTATACTTATGATTTTTATTATTTATTGTGTAAAAATTTTGGACAATTTCTCTAATTTTAAGAAATCCTTGATTTTCTTCTATTGAAGGAATATTTTTCGTGGCCTTTTTACAATAATTTTTTTAAGTTTCTTTTTTTTTTTGCCACAACACATGCCAAAAAATTTCTAATACATTATCTTTATTAAAAATGTATTAGTTTTTGTTAGCAGCAATACTTTGGAAGAGTTAAGTTAAGCGTGAATTAATGACAAAACGGATGTTGATAAATATTTAAAAAAAAAAAACTTTTCAATTTCTCATTGTATTTAGCAAAAGATAAATATTCACGTCAACCAACAAGCAAACACCTTGCCGTTAAATTGAATTCGTTTTTGTTATCCCCTTCTAATGGTTTTGATCACAAACTATGTGCCTTTGTGTGTGTATGTGTTTGTGTTTATGGCATGACAATAGTTTTGTTCTAAACCATTTAAACTTCAAATCCCCATATATTGCTATTAACGTTGAACACTTAACCAAACACAAATACTTTGTTAACGTTTTTCTAAACACACATACGTACATACATTTATTCTTCAATATGTATGTGTGTGTGTTTACAATTTCCTTTTATTTATTTATTCTTTGTTTTAAAATAAAGCTGGTGTCATTTTGAACGTGTAGGTGTGTCAATCACTTTGAGATGATGGTGGAAAACGGCAATGATTATATACTTGCATGATATTTTGAAATCTATATACGAGAACTAAGAAGACATAGTACATATATTTATTTTATATGTATTTATATCTTATGGATGCGTCGTGGATTATTTTATTTTTTTTTTCTTAGTTTTAAGTTTTAGAAAGTAAGCTCTTCAGAAAGGTGGTGCAAAATAAAATTTGCCCTTTGTGTACGTTTTGCACAGCATTAT
Source organism: Paykullia maculata (assembly GCA_003055125.1). Lineage (NCBI taxonomy): Eukaryota > Metazoa > Arthropoda > Insecta > Diptera > Rhinophoridae > Paykullia > Paykullia maculata. The sequence goes on along the minus strand of NDXZ01007675.1, from coordinate 9,883 downwards.
TTCTTTATATATAAAAGCAAAATTTAAACATATAAATCAGGTTACATAAAAAAATAACCTGTAAGCAGTCATATTTACTTAATAACTATTTCTTATAATTTTTTCCAATAAACTTTAGAAAAATAATATCTGTGTCGCCAGATATTAGACGAACTGTTTTTCAGTATTATTTGTTTTCTAAACAAGAAAGTGGAATTTATTGTTAAACTACCTGGAATCAAAACCGACAATAGTCAAGCGATTACGCTACAGCGAAGACGTTATCTGACTTTACATTTAGGATGTTATTATATACAAAAACCCAGCAAAGCAGAAATATTTAAGATGCTGTGTTTTCTCACATTTTAACCATGTTTTACTTTTCTTAGCACTAAAGCTTTTCAAAATACCTACAAACGTTTGTAGTTCTCTGCCAATAGAATCTGTCAATGAACCATTGCAAAAGCCAATTGGATTATGGTGGTGGCACTGTCGTATCAAACTAAACTTAATAAAAATTTACCACAATAATATCATAGACTCAATAAAGACTCTTTATTTTCTTAAATGTTAAAGTGTACGATTATTACGAATGTTAGGACCATAAAGACAGAAGTGCAAATGTATGTAATAATTACTTTTGAAACAAGAAACAAGTTTTTGTTTAATGAAAAATATATTAAATTAAAATTAAAAAAAAATATTTAAAACATTTTTTATCGAAGATTTAAAAAAAAATTAAATAAAAAAAATATTTTTTTATTATATATTTTTTTTATATTTTTTATAAATCTTTCTTTTTATAGAGAACTAGCATAAACCCGGTCTGCTTCGCTACCCCAATCTTAATGATGTTATTATTCAGTGACTTTCAGTAAACATTAAAGGTATCATTTGCTGCCAAAAGTGTTTATTCAAGATTTACAATATTCGAATATCAATTTTTTATAAAACCTCAACAGATATAAGTTAATCTAGAAAATCTTCTTCTTGTTTTTTTTGGAGAAGACGTGATATATAATGAAAAGGGCCAACCTTTCTCCCACACAATTAATGGGTTTTAAGGTGAACCATACCGTATGATTTTTTTTTTGTCTAAAGAAACTAATGTTTAAAATTTTATCCAAATTGACCCACCAATTTGTTTTTTAATATATTTTCCCGTTTCTAGTACTTTTTCGCCTTCTGTATGTCTTTTCTTTTCATTCAGGATCAATAGGCTTTAGTTTCACATTTCTAAACTCATAAACTCTAAAAATGTGCAAAAGTAAACTAAAAGTTCGAAAAGTACTTTTTTGCTTCATTATACGATAAACTACTTAACCAGGATTAATAAGCCTAAGTTTAACATTTTTAGATTCGAAAACTTAAGAAACAAAAAAAATTAAAAAATACCCCAATAAATAAAAAAAGTACTTTTAAGCCCTTACTTCACATTTCTAGACTCAAAAACTTAAAAAATCTACAAAAGAACCCAAAAGGTTGAAAAAGTACTTTTTCGCCCCTTGTATGTCTTTTTATCCCATTCAGGATCAAAAGGCCCTAATATTATATTTCTAGACTCATAAGCTTGAAAAGTGTGCAAGAGAAGCCTAAAATTTAAAAAAGTACTTATTTACTCCTCGTTTACCTAAAATTTTCCTTTTTCTCTGTCCCATTACCAATGTTGTTTAAACTGTACTACAAAATACTATTTTTTATGTATGAAAAAACCCGTATTTTAAATTTTATTCAAATTTGCCCAGTAGAGGGGGTAACTAAGTACTTTTTTGTGTTTTCTCGAATAGATAGATGGCTGTATGATAGTAGCAGCTAAAATTTCCTTTATTTCAATTCCATCAAAGTTATTTTTTATAAAATACCAAAAAAGTACAATTTTTATCCCTATAAGTTTGAGATTCCAAAAAGTACCAAAAATATATTGATATTGTATGACGAAATAATATTTCTATGTTTATTAATTTAGTAGTTACCTGGGGCCACAAAAAGTACCTAAATATACTATTTTACACGTTTTTCCCCTTTTGGTACTTTTTCATCCCCATTCCAGTGGCAAAATTTTTTTCTCAAACGAAAGTCTGTATAAATTCTATTAAAATTTAAAAAAATTTTAGCTAAACAAAATACCAAAAAGAGTACAATTTTTATCCCTATAAACTTGAATTTCCAAGAAGAACAAAAAAACTTATTCATATATTGGCCTAGAAGTTGCAAGGGGCCCCAAAAAAGTACCAACAATAATATGTGTTTTAATTTTTAAGTAATTAAATTGCCATAAACAGAAATATTAGTTACTGTAAGATATATCACCTGTGCAGTACGATCTACTGGCTCTCCATGATATTAATGAACATAATGATATTACTGGTTCACCACCCTACATAACAATAAGTTTGAACTTACATAGCAGAAATTGAAAGGGCAGACATTTTTTCAATTTTCTTTTGGTTTTGCCTAAACATTTTATAACTGCAAAATTAAAACACAGACAAAAATGTTACGTTGCAACATTTTAATTTTTCATAAAAAAATTGATATGAAGCAACAAAAAGAAAACTGCGAAGTTAAAAAAGAAAAACAAAAAATGTCTAATACAGATAGTCGTGTACTACACACGCTCTATTTCTTTAATCCCTCGCCAACATACTTTGTCCGTCTGCCTTTCAATTTTTGTATTGTTAATTGGGACGACACATTTCCAATAGTTTTTGCAATTTTATCAACAATTTTTATGAGAACAAAAAGGGTAGCTGATTTTGATTTCGTACCTTTACATTTCTGTCCGTACACTCTATTTGTGTTGTTGTATATCAACTTTGTTGTGAGTATTGGTTGCTACCATGTCATGACATCGTTTAAAGTCAAAGAAACGTCAAATGTATAATGTCTGTGTTTTGTTGTTGTACCTTTTGTTATTTTAACTACCTCTACTACTACTACTACTACTTCCACTACCGATACTGCCGCTGCTGCTGCTGCAGAAAAAAAGGCAATAAGACGAGAAAAAAGAAAAAAAAGGTTAATCGTTGTAGTTCAAACGTTACATGCCACTAATCAAGTTATTTAATCGAATACTGGTACTTTAAAGCCAAAGTAGAGTACTTTAGATGTAAGAAGCAGAAAAAAATAATAAAATTTTTATTGAGACTTTTTTGGGCCAGACAGTAAAAAATAAGTTAAAAATAACAAGAGGGTATAAGTGGCGGTGATAGAGCCTGAAAGAAGGTTTCTTTGTTTTTAGATTATTATTTTTAAACTAACAGAAATTAAATGAATACTCTTTATACTTTATTGAAAAATATTTGCGTGTTGAAAACTTTTTATGTAAGTTTTAATATATTAAATTTAAAATCAATAAAGTTTTTTAGTTAAAGTTATTGAATTACGGCAGAAGAATTGTTTTTTTTTGATAATAAATTGACAAAAGTTTTGTAAAAAAAAATAAATTGTATATACTGTGTTGTGTTTTTAGTGGGTTAAATATACACCAACTTAGAATAAGTTATGTAGTACATTCTAATACTTATTCACCTGACTTACACCTTTTTTTTAATGTTCAAACCCTTAAACTTGTTGTAATTCGATGCTTAAGTTTTTTATTTTAATTTCTAGATTTAATTTCATTTTAATTTTTTATTTAAATTTGACATCATAAGTCTAGTTCTATTCAAAAAGATTAATCGATCAATTTAAAATTTTATTGTTTTTTGTTTGATTTTTAGGTTTGTTTAAATTTTTTACATATTTAATTTCAATTCGATTTTTATAGTTTTTAAACAAAGTATGTTAATTTTGCAATACAAATAAAAAAATCTGTTCGTGATTTTGTGCTTTTTTTATGTAAATACATATTTACAAAATATTTGTTTGAAATTAGAATGTGAAAAATGTTTGTTTTAATAAAAGTGCGGTTAATTTTACATGAAATGGAATTTATAATTAGAATTTGTTTTATATTAACAAAATATTAAATTGGAGATTTTTGGTGTGGGTAGTAATAGTAGGTAGTAGGGGAGATGGTATTTTTATAATGGAAATAGAATAACGAGAAATGGCCAAAGCCAACCATAATTTGAGTTTATATTTGATAAATTTTAAGAGTATGTTATCATGTTATATTGTCATTAATAAAAATAGCTTTAAAATTAGTTGCTGCTTAACAGACGGATAATGTCCTACATGTGTTTTTAAAAAGGTGTTATTAACAATTGAAAACTTACGCTGAATTCTTGGGAGCCGCCAATGACTTTTAAGAATTGTAGCTACGGTTATTAAAGAGGTCTTTTAAAAGCTTAATAATTTTATTTATCGTGATATATATTTCAGTTTTTTTTCAATGAAGATTTTTTAAAATGTAAAAACGTATTAACTTTAACAAAACATTATGCTGGTAGCTTAGCAGCAGTTCTGAAAACATGTAGTGTTCGATACCCAATCAATAAAAATTTTCACTTGAAAGTATCGAAGAGCATGATTTTTTCTTTAAATAAATAACAAGGTTGGTAATCGAAACGGTATCGGTAACGGTTAAGGTATTAAAAAGTTTACAATATCGATATTGCTTTCGGTAACGTTATTTTGATTATATCGGTATTGGTATACCGGTTTCGGTGCTTACATACCGGTATTAGTATATTTTTTTGGTTATTTAATTTATCAAAACTGTCAAACTATCTATCGAAATAATACCAGTAAAATACCTGTGCTGATGGAAACGGTATTTAAGTGTCGTCGTTGTTGACCTTCTAAGTGTCCTCAGTCTAATGCTGGCCAAGGCTCGACATTAACATACTACATGCGCTGCTGTCCCAACCTCTTCTAGGCACAGTCTACAGATATCATCCTCGATTTTTATCTTGGCCAGATGGTATTTAAAATTAACGTGTCCTGCCACTAATGCAGTTAACCAACTCAGAGTACTTCGATTATATCCAAGTACCCTTGTTGCCCTCCTGCCTAAATGCTTTTTGAGCATCACCTCTCCAGGTTCATATAGTCCACCCACTGAAGGATCCTTGCACGTACCAATTCCTCCTCCAGAGCAACTCTGGGTTCTGGACCACAAAAAGACGCTTTTTACCCAGCTATACCCACGTGACCCTAAACCCACATCAGTATTACCTCGTTTACCAGGGCACACCTATTGAGCTTCAGAACACATTAGAACAGCAGCTTAGAGTTCACGTTCGTTTGCTGCATTCGCTTTATGACCGACTGGTTATCCAGTGCAGTAAGTGTTTTCTTCCCTTGCACCTGATCTTCCAGTAGGTGATCCAGCGTGATGCAGCAAACCAAGCATTTCTGTCTGGTATACGGACACGTACTCGCTCAGACTCAAAGTGCAGGACAGGTTCAGCTCAAATGAGTAGACACTTGCTCCCGTTCTTTCGTCCATAGGAGAACCATCCATACATTAATTTATGCCACCATCTGCAATGAGTGTCTGATGTAGTCTGTCGATCAATTTCACTCTAATCATGCACTCTATAGGCATTTGAGTCTCCCTAACCTCGTTATCTATAAGGCCCAGCATACTCTTATGCCCTATATTTGGGCGAAAATAATGCCACATGCTATACGCAGTACTGACATTGCAGCCAGTTCCCTTATAAATAAGTCCAACGGCAGCAAATACAGCATTGCCTCCATTGCCTGTGACGGTGTGGTACACATCACACCACATATACCCACGCAAGCACTTCTTAGTGCCCCATCTAGCTAACGGTCAACCGTTCCCTGTGAGGCCTTTGGCCACGAGATAACTGACGCGTAAGCAATCATGGGTCTCATCACCGCCATGTAAATCCAGTTTATAACCCTAGGTGAGATACCCCAGTTCCTGCCGCACACTCGCTTACACTGATGCAATATCCTCCTTACCTTCTGTATCCATGTATTACAGGTTAGTTTCATAGCCAGCGTTATGCCCAGATATTTTATTTTTCTGTACACGTCGGCTTCCGAACAAAAAAGCAGTTAGGATCCAATCTCCATTCCTTTCCTCCTTTGAGTAAAGAGCACAACTTCAGGTTTCGTAGCATTTATCGTTAGTCCCTGTTCACCACACCATATCGCGGTTACCCTTAGCGCCTATCTTATGCAGCCAAGAATAGTTTGCATGAACTTACCGCCAACCATAAGCGCCAGGTCATCTGTATACCCTATCGTGTATATGCCTCCTAAGAAGTCCGTCCACGGTGATGTTCCACAGTAGAGGAGATATGACTCCCCCCTGTGGACATCACCTGACTACTCTTCCACGAATTCTGGCACCTCCACTTTTGAGATTCACTCCCCTGCATTTTAGCACAGAGTTAATCCATTTCACCACAACAGATTCTTAATATAATAGTTTTCACCTTATAAAAACTTTTCTAGTTTTATATCAAATAAAATTACGCAACACATCAAGTACCACCCGGTTGAGTCGAGTATAAAGCAAAATAATGTTGTTGTTGTTACTACTAATGGCAACCATGATTAACGTTGGTTATTATGACAATTGTGTTTAAGTTTATTATTTAGCTAATACAACATTATGTCGTGTGCCATTAGGAGAAATCATAAGATTTATAATATTTTTGCTTCCTTTTTGTTATAAAATTTCTTTTGTGGTGGCGGTTTTCTATCAGACGTTTTAATTTGAATCGTAAAAACGTGTATCAATGCGAAATGTAGCCACTTAATATTTATTCAATTCACTTTACTTCACTTCAATTTACTTGACTTGGCTTTTTTCATTTTCAAAACAAGCCTTTTGCTGTTATTTTTTCATCTTTAGCATCATCTCTATGACGATGATTATGTTGTTGATAATAGACAGCTGTAGCTATACAGCAGAGCTTTTGTTAGTAAAATTTTTCAACTTTATATGATTTTAGCTTGATCATCACTTCAATTTTTTTTTGCAGTTAATACGTTTTGTTTGTGGAAAAAAAATCTTGTAACTATTGAAGTTTAAGTGCTTGTATGTCTTCCTTTTGATATTATGTATTTCTATTGAAGGGTAGGGTAGAAAAACAACAATAACATTAATGATTTACTTTAGTTGTTGATGATTGGCAGAAAAATTAAAATAATAATAATATTTTGGGAAACAATCTGTTTTTCTTAAGTTAATGATTTCCGGGTATGCTCAAAACTGACAAAACTTTTTTTAACAGCTGAGATATAAGAAAAAATCTAAATATTTTATGCAAAAATTCATCATCCGCCATATTACTTACAGACTTGTTACATACATAAATATGTATGTTTGCGGAGAAGGTATACTTTTTCTAGGTCCAATAGTTCTAAAAAAATAATTTTTCTTTTAAAAAATTGTTATTTTTGTTCTTTTTTTTTTGTTAACTTATATCAGCTGATGTCGAATGATTTCTCACACGCTGTTAATGAAATTTTGTCAGATGGAGTTTGTGTATGTATGCATGTATTTCTCACAAGCAATTTTTTAAAACCACAAAGAAAAAAAAACAGAACTAAACTGTATTAAATTAAATAATAACAACCGAAACAAAAACAAAAATACCGGTTGAACTTGCTAGTTTATCAATGTGAACTGAGCAAAAACAAAAATTATACGCCACAACAACTACATACTTCCATAAAGCAGAATTAACTCTAAAAAATGCGTTTAACTGGAAATGAAATATAAAAATTCCAAAACAAAAAAAAAACCAAAATAAAAACAGCAGCAACAACTTTTTACGTCCGCAATGCGAAATGCACGTAATATATGCATAGAAATACACATAAATTTTACGCACAAAAATTATATCCTACATATTCATACATACATACCAACATACCTATAATAGTAGTTTTACAATTTAAATTGCATAAATTACTCATTTATGTATGAGTAACGATGTCAATATTCATATAAATTAAATTACTTATACGACTATAAAATAGTTAATAAATACATATGTACATGCGAACTTGTATATGTAAAATGAAGTCTAGTGCAGACTTACAGAAGGTTAAAGAAGTTTTTCGACAAAAGTGGAATATTGTTTTTTTAATTTACGATTTTAATTTATAGCAACAAATCGTTTTTTAAATTATTATTTTTTTAAATTCGAGTTACGTTCGATATACAAATTCTTTAATTAGTCAAATGATTTACTGCCTGGCCCACAAAATGCGAACGATATTTTATGTTAAAAAAAAAACTTTAAATTCAAAATAACAGAAATATTTTTTTTTCAAAATTTTTATTAAATAAGAAAAAATAGACAAAAATATTGTCCAAACCCGTGTTCAATTTTACTTTATACAGGATGGGGCAATTATTTATTTATTCAAGTCTATGGAGATAATCCTTACAGACTAAGTTTTAAAATATAGAATTTCCCAACATAAAAATATTTAGTTATTTAAATTTAGAATAATATTACTTTTTATAGTATTAACATTTAAAGAGAAATCAATAAAGCTAAACATATTATTAAAAGCACAACATAATTTCTTAAGCGGATCAGCCATTTCATAGTTTTTTCGAAATATTTTAACATAAAGTGGGTAATTGTGTCGTAGTGAGCGTTGAGACACGTTCAACGATATCTTGATTAAAAGAAATTCGGATGAAACAGATCCATTAAAAAGATTGGCGATAAATGAAACACTAAGCATAATTCTTCTACTTTTTAATGTTGGAAGCGTAATACAATCTCGATATACATCTCTTAAAGAAAAGGTTAAAAAGATTCGATAAGATCAATATAGACATTATAATAAGGAGCCATACTCTAAAGTTGGTCTCACAAGTGACATAAATAAGCTTTTAGTGATGAAGGGGTCATTAAATTCTTTTGCCCACCGTTTCATAAAAGCTAAGATTCCCCTTGCTTTATTAACAGCCATCGTAATATGTTGTGTAACTCTTAATTTTCCATCTAACAAAATTCCAAAATCCATTATTAAGTTAACCGATTCCAGTTTATAGTCATTTATATAATATTGATTAACAGCGTAAAATTGTAAAAGTCATGTGTTTGCATTTTCTCAGGTTTAGTTCCATTAAATTAAGGTTACACCAATTAAAAAAGTTATTTAAGTCGTTTTGAAGATAAGTGTGATCTGGTGCATGTTTGAAGTTTAAAAATATTTTCACATCATCTGCGAACATCAGTATATGATAATAGTTTAATGTTTCCGGCAAATCGTTTATAAAAAGTGAAAACAAAATGGGCCCGAGATGACGTCCCTGTGGAACACCGAATTTTACCAAAATATTTTTCGAATTTACAGAATTAAATTTTACAGATTGTGTTCTGCACAAAAGGTATGATTTCAACCAGCTTAAACAAGTATTGTCGAAACCCATTGCATCCAGTTTCTTTAGCAAAAGGTTATAATTAACTTTGTTAAAAGCTGTACTAAAATCAATATAAATGACATCCGTATATTGGCCAACAGTAAATCCTTCGTTAATCAATGTCGTTAATTGTAAAATGTTGATATGGTGTAAGTATGGTAGATACTTGATGGACAAGAGAGTCGGCAATACATTTTTCGAAAAGTTTAGGAATAGCGCTTAGTTAAGCTATGCCTCTATAATTTATTTATGTATTTGACTTATTGCCAGATTTAAATAGAGGAATTAGAAACGATTTTCTCCAAATTTTAGGGAAGTAACCAACTTTTAATGAGGCATTAAATATAAATGGTAAAGGTGTGGCAATAGCTGTCCTATCGTATTTATTTTGGTGTTGACTTTAGTAAAGTAGATTCATACGAAGTTATTATAGTGACAAACAATAAATCGATTGACGGCGTAAGCCGCATAATTACTGTGACAATAATCTAGCGCAATAATTTTTTAATGGCGTGTTCACTCAACATGAATTTCGGTTAAAATATCTCAATAATGCAGGGCCCACAGCGCAAACAATTTGACGTT
>NDXZ01007658.1:0-21578 GCA_003055125.1 Paykullia maculata | reverse complement strand
CGATGATGAATCAGTCAGTCAGTCAGTCAATCAGTCAGTCAGTCAGTCAGTAACGTTACTCTTTTATATATATAGATAATAGTTTCCAAAAAGGTAACATCTCCACATTAAAAAAAAAGTAACCAATTTTGGTTAAAAACAACGAAAACGGCAATGCTGTGTGTGTTACCAGAGCTCCAGCAGCATTTTGTATTCTAACTACAAGTGGTTAGATATAAAAATGTTTTAATATGGCTTATGTAGTATGTACAATATATACAATAATATAATAATACATATGCACATATTAATAATTTTGATGTATGTATACAATTTTAAAATAATATTCTAAGAAAAAAACTTTTCTTAGAAATGAACAAATATTTTTATTAATACATTTGATAATTTTATTCTGTCAACAATAGGTATAAAAAAATAAATAAAGTTGTAAATAGTTTTTTTTGAAACTATCAATTCCACTTAGGAAATTAACAGTGAAATCATTTCAAAATAGGTTTTTGTGTTTCTTTCTCTCGGACGGAATTTAGCTTTGTGACATACCTGCATGTGTAGCGTTATCATATGAGAATAGAGAAAGAGTAGTTAATTGTCATAAATGCATTGATAAGACAAATTTCTTACAAGTTTAAAAGGACAAGAGTATCATGTTCGATGAGCTAACACTTATGCTTTTATTTTAAAAATACATACATACATATGTACATTATAAAATCATCAAATATAACAATATATATATACTTTAAACATACATTCATATACATATGGGCAAATCCCAGAAACGGTCTACCAAGCAAAAATTTTTCAAATTAATCTAACTCAGTTTTTTTCAATTAAATATTAGACTAGACATTTAATTTTATAAATAAAAGAAAAAAATATTTCGTTGAATACAAAAACTATTACCAAATCCTACCCTACCACGGTCTCTTAAGATTATACAAGAAATTAACGCATTTTAGATGTCCATAACATTACTTTAGTGTTAATATAGATGGTCCGATCGAAAGCCACATTTATTCATTCAATTCTGTTTAATTTTAGTAAAGTAAACATTTTTTTGTTTACTATTTTTGAAAGTTTAAAATTAGCTATGAAATGTCAGGTCAATTCTTTGTAGCGAGCGTCACGAAAAATAAGGGTTTTTTTTTATATTATGAGTAGAATAAATTTTTTTTTTAAGTTTTCTATATTTTTTTAAATCATGTTCATATTCTGCTTTTCAGCAAATAAAAAATTTAAATTTTCACAATAAAAAAAATAAAATATTAGCATATTAATTTCTGTAGCGTGCGTCACGATTTGAGTTCTTGCAAAAATTGCATTAAAAATGTTTGCAATTGTTATTGAATTATCAGTGTTAGGCAAATTACAGACTTTACAAAAACACTAAGGTATACAAAAATACATTCATTCATTTATAAAATTTTTTTTTAATTCAATTTCTTAACCCTTGACATCTTGCCAACTGTAATCAAAAAGAATTGTTTTTAAATCCTTAACACAACAAAAATGATGACCTTTTAAATGAAGGTTCCACCGCAATATTTTCAATAATTTAAAGCTACAAAGTTATCGTTAATAAAAATATATAAAACTTTTTGGCTCCAATTAAGTTATTTTAGACTTCTCTTCTATTCATCTTTTTTTTAGGATTTAGGTTTTTTGCGCTTAATCACGAAAATTTCGCTAAAAATTACGAAAACACACTCCAACTCAAAAGTTACTTCCACTTTTTTGTAACGTGCGTCACGAAATTTTGTGATCAATTATTTCACAACAAATACCTGTTAAAAAATTATATTTTATGCCATTCGAAAGTACAAATAAAATCCCACTAAATACTACGTATCAAACTATGTCCTAAAATGTCCTTTAAATTTTGTAGATAAAATAATCTAGACATATAAAAGTTGATAGTGTGTAAATATATAAAATGTTATAAAAAAATACAAATTAGCTGAACAGAACTTGAAAGTTAGATAAATATTGAAAAGTGCGCTAACGAAGTAGCGGGTTAAAACCTAGTATACATATACATATGTATTTTTTATATATATTGGATGAATGCACTTTTTTGACAAAAATGTTTCATAGTTTTGAAATTGTACATTTTTTGTGTACAGATTGTAAATGAGTATTCACACACGAGAACAAGATTTAGTTGAACAAAATTAGCTTATTGGCAAGAGAGGCGAAGAAAAATGGATTTTTTTTGCCTCTTTTTCGCCTCTCTTGCCGATAAGCCTAATTTTGTTCGACTAAATTTTGTTCACGTGTGTGTATACTCAATGATCAAAATATTCTTTTTTTAATATAAACATATGTACATATATATGTATGCTGAACAGAGAAGTGAAAGATACATTAATGATTTTTCTTCATATTTATTTAAGAGTAAGTGTTCCTCCCTTTTATATCTGTAAATATGTATAAGAAAATCGTAATTGTTTTTATAATTATAAATTTAAAGAACAACGTTTAAAAACGATTTCCCAATCAGCATTTATTGAAAATTTTGATCATATTCAAGTCTTTTATGACTCCTCTGTCCAATTGATGTGCTAATTTTTTTAATCATAAATGATACTTTTGTCGGAAGATAAAAAAAATATTATTTTTTTAAATCACAATGTTTAGAAATTGGAAAGCGGGACTTTTATTTACTTTTCCTTATTGTGCGAGTAATGGAAACAAAATTTACTAACATACAAGGTAGAGGGTTTTTCGATTGAGATAAAACTTTGCAAATCAAATTTAGTATTATTGGGGGCGTTTGTTTAATCGCTTAAATGACTCCAATACCTCTTAATCCTTAAATATTATATGAAAGCTTAAGAGTATAAGAGGTTTAAGGGGCATTTAGCAGGTAAAACGAGTACCCCTATTATTTATTATGATTAACATATTTTTGATAATGATGTGTAATCTTTTCTTTAATCTTTTTTTTAGAATATCAACAAAAGGCGAAGCTTGGCCTTTAATCTACAGACCGGCGGTAACGGTCAAACTGTGCAAATGCGAGGCAAACCATCGATCGACATTTATAGACCACCAAGTAAGTAAAGGATATAAATCAAAATTATTATGCTCTAAGGCTGCCCCAAGCTCTTTAAAGGCTTATACACATGCTATGCTTAAAACTTCTTTCAACTATCTTCTTCTGTATGCAAAACATTTATGCAAAGGCGTTAAGAAGCAAATTGATGATGATAGTGTTGCGCTAATTATTGTTTGACAATGTTTACTATTTTTATAAATTAACATATGCATGCATATGTATATACATATATATGTATATATATACAAACATAAGTATGTATGTAGGTGTGCATTAGTTGAAAAAAAATCATTAAGACACATTTCTTTTACTCATGTTTTGTACAAAGATTTTGCATGTTTTATGCTCACTTTGCGCAGCTAATAATTCTTCCACGCTAAATATGCTTTTAACGCAGAAATCATTACCTTAAGTTTTTGATCTTTTTAACAAAAAAAAGAATCTAAAAGTAATATTTTCGTTTGGATAAAACCATTCTTGTTTTCTCTCTTTTTTTTTCTCTGCTCTCCTTTTCAAATAAACTCATTAATAAATCATCCTCTGCACAAACACGTGTACTTGAATTGCTCTAATCGTTGTTGTATGTACATATATACATACATATCTACATATGTACTATGTGCTGTCCTTTGGGACAATGATAATTTTTGTAATGTACTTACATACGTATGAACGTTAAAGATGCCCGTAACGAAACTGGTAACAGACTAAATGTTTACGCTCAGGAATTTAACTATCCGGTTGTAAATTCTCATAAAAGTTCGACCTCATTAGAGCAATCGGCAGCACCAAAAAATACAATTGATAATCGGTAACGTTTGTGCTTAAACAGATATTAAAGAATATTTAATTTTCATTTGCAGAATTAAATTACAATCTGCAACATTCTTCCAGTTCATCAATGATTTTCCCGGTCAATTCGCCAACTGGACTGCAACCGCAAATGCAATATGTGACAACAAATAATGCAATGATTCATCGTCGGCAGGCCGGTCTCTCTATGGGAAGCATGCCACTGGGAAATATGAATAAACAACATCATATAACCGGTGGACATCGTCCAATACTCGTGACACACTCACATCCCATGCAAATGGGCCATATGACTCACGGTGTCTCACAGCAGGTGCCTTTAATCAATTCACCATCTAGTGGAAATATTTTGCATGTAGGACTATTTGCACTAGATGTATTTTGGCCTGTTATAATCTAAACTGTTGTTTTTTTTTAATTTTTAGCAAGCTTCCACCACAAATCGTGTAAAGTTTGCTCCTGAACCTCAAAAACATCATCACAATAAGGGACAAATGAATATGGTGCAAATTAACAATAATTTTAATAAAAACTATCAGCAACAGCAACAAATGAACCTCATGAATCCCTACATTATGACAAATAATAAAATTGGAAATGGATCTATGGATCCATATTTGAATATTGCCCCATTACAGCGATCAAAATCCTTGTCATCAGCTGATGCTTTGACACGTGGTATTGCAGGATTGGGTTTGGGCCTCGGCAATGAGGTTACTGATATCGGCCAATTTACACCAGAAATTCAGTTGTTAATTGATACTGCTCTCGAAGATCCAAATAAATTAAACTCCCGCAGCCTCATGGAATTAACTTCACATTTTATTAAACGTGCCGTAGAGGGCCGTCGATATGCTTTGCCCATATCGAGACTTTGTTTAAACATTATTGCCAAAGAACAAAAGGAGACCTTTTTGGAAGCGTTGTTGAACACGTGTCGTCAATGGTATCAAGAGAGAGAAAAGGTTGGTTAAATATCAAATGTTCAATTGTACAAGGTTTAATATTCTCGTCTGTCTGTTGTTTAAAGCTTTTATTCACAATCCAAGGAATGAAGTCGCCATCTAGGGCTCGTTTTACCGCTTTCATGGCATTTCTTACCGAAATGTTTTGTCAATTAAAGCGGCGTCAATTACAATTACGCACCCAATGCGAAGGAGCACCACCGCCCCTTGTTCTGCTAACACTCTTGTCAAAATGTTGTGAAGATTGCGTCAAACCACCAGTGAGATCCTTATCGGAGGTAAAATGTATTCTTTGTTTATAAGAAGAAAACAAAACAAAACAAAAAGCATTTTTCGCATTTCAGATTGAGTGTCTATTTTACGTATTGACTTGTATCGGTCTAGATTTGGAAATTCAATTGCCACAACAATTGGAATTACTTTTGTCTATGGTACGGGATGCCTTTTTAAATGCCAGTGACTCAGCACCCGCCATACGTCGCACTCTATTGCAGCTGATTGAATTACAGGCATCCCATTGGCAGTTACCAGGCAACACAGTACTCTACTATTATCCCTCAAACAAATAAGCTACACGTCTGATCGTTCTTTTATTTTTTGGATCAGATATTGGATCTTTTGTGGAATCGTTAAAAAAATTTTTTTTATTATTTTTGTTTAAAAAAAAAAACTTACATATATGTAGGTATAAATCTATATGTATATTTAAATACACATATATTTATATATAGATTTATATACATATACATATATATTTTCACAAACATAAATGAAAACTTTCGTAAATACATACATACATACATATGTATATTGCATTTATAAAAGATGCAAATGTTTTGTTTGAGCAATGATCCCTCATAGAAGTCCTACAATACTTTACTCATTAAGTTATTATTACATTTTTTTTATAATTTTATTTCTAATAATCTAATGATCATATTATTTTAATTATTTAAACACTTTGTTTTTAAACATTCAATATATATTGTTAGTGTACTAAATACAATTACATATTTATAACTTAATTTAACTTATACTTGTACGGCCTTTACCCCTGTTATGTTACTTGTAAGAAGTTTTCAAATCAAAAAAAAAATTTAATTATACTAATCATCTGGTTGTTTCCAGTATGATTTAGATAATATTTGATTTAACATTTAATAAAACAAAATGACTTTCTCTTAGTAAACCCATTTTACACAAGGCAACTTTAAATTTTTCCAATAAAACCTTTCCTACTTACAATAAAGATTAATTTGTGAATTAACTACTGGTCTACAGAACAAATTTTTCTTACAAAATTTGCTTTATAAACCTTTAATAAAGTTATAAGATGTTTATAAATAAGAGGTTTAATATCTTATTATTTATAAAACAAAAACATACAATTTAGCACATTCAACATAATTGTTCAATTTACAACTTACCTTCGTATTGCTTATCAGGTTAAAGCTAACATCCTAATATGATTTAGTTCTGAACAGTATTGGTAAACGTTAAATAAATAAAAAAAATTTACAATAGTAAAACATACAACATAGTTATACATACAACAAATGAAATAAAATTGTATTATTATACAACATTTATCAATGAAAATTACAAACAAAATGTATAATAAATGTATAATAAAATGCATAGAACTGATATGTGACTGTAAACATATGTACATACATGTTTATAAATACTTAAACGTATGCATGTATGTTTGTATATGTTTTTGTATACATGTTCAAGTACTTTTGCACGAAATGCATTTTACATATTTTCAAATTATCTATTGCAAACTTGAGACATGTTGTGCAAACAGTGATGTCAATTAAGCTATTTTAGCCATATTTAAACGCATTTTACAATCCAATTAGAGCATCTATTTTTTGGGTTAAGCGCTGAATTAACAATATTATTGAAAAAATTCTAGTGTAATCTAAAATTTGGTATTATTTTTATTCTTATTGAAGCGTTTAGTTGCCGCTTTTTAGCACATTACATAAAGTTTAAAGATTAAGCTCATTTTGCATTTTAAATAAGTTGTCGGCAAATATGGCCTGTAAAAAATTGGCATCACTTCGTGAAAGCCTTTAAAATATTGTCTGTGAGATATTTATACAGGCATATCCCAGCGAAAACTTTAAAATGATTCAAGCATATTGGTAAATGAGAGATGCTTATCCCTTGTATACAAACCTGGGTAAGCGGAAATTTTTGCTAAGATATGCCTTATTTAAATATGTATGTATGTATGTATGTATGTATGTATGTCATTAGTAAATTTATAATTGTAAAAAACAAACAAAATGACTTACTTCTTAGAATTTATATGTAAAACACAAACGTACATCAGAAGTGGAAAAACTTTAAGAAAACGTTTGAATGATAAAAACCTCACAAACTCTTAGTCTCGATAGTATATAATTTTAAGAAGCATTTTTGAGCTAAAAAAATAAGTATATCTGGTGTGTTCATTCACTTTTCCAGCAGAAACTTGCAACAAGAGAGTATAATTAAGTAAATATTATTTGGTATTAAATACTAATCCCTTTCATTTTATTTTAATGTTATTTTTTAAGAATAATTTTTCGTCTCTCAAATTATTAAGCTCTTTTTCTTTCTCTTGTTGCAAATTTGTCGACGTGTAAAAGTGTTGCTAAGTTTTTTGTTTATGAACACTCTTATTTTTTAACAAAGAAACTATAAATAATAACACCTCAATTAAACAACTTATCCCAGATTTATTAACATATGTATGTATAATACTAGTCAAAAAAACACACACACACAGAAAAAAAATATATTTAAAAAAAATAAACTGATTTTCATAGAAAGGAAAAACGAAAACTTTTTTATGAGTTTATTTATATTCATTAAAATATCATAATTCTTATAAAAAAAAAACATGTGTTAGAAAGTGTTAAGTAGGTATGTATTAAATTTATTTGAAAAATATTTCAATTATTTAAAGAACCTTTTTTTTCTACTCGCAGCAATCTTAAATATTTGTAAAAATGCCTTTTTATACCCTTCACAAAAGTCGACTGCCTCGTTTTTTTAAATTTTTTTCTTCACAAAAAAATTATTGTTTTGCAGCTTTGAGATAAACTACAGATACATATATTTGAAAAAAATTATATCATTTGGACCATTTAGCCCAAATGGGCCACACATGGTAAAGGGTATATAAAATTTGGCACAGCAAAATATAGCGCTCTTACTTGTTTATTTTTTAATGATAAAACACTTTTATAACATTTTGAATGTAAACGATCTGATAATATTTGATAAATTCCCAATAAAGCTTTTTGCAGAATTTCAATGCAGTACAAAAGTAGAATTAGTTTTTTATTAAAACGTTCACTTGTTTACTTTTTTCTAGTAAAGTATAGCAAGATTACATTCCGACAGGGAGAGTTTTCGTTGCAAAGTTTGTAGCTCATTAAAAGGAGAGGAAAGAAGAAAGGATAGGAGTGCACAATTTATTGAACTCGCAAATAAGGGTTTGTTTTTTGTTTGTATCAAAAAAAATAATCGCAAATCTCCCAATCAAAAATGCTTAAAAAACTTAGAACGCTACCTTGTCAACCTCAACTTTTTCTTACGAAATATGAATCTTTAATCTTAAGAAGTATGAATCTAAATTCTGAAATATATATATTCCTGCTTTTAATGATTTCCTAAGTCGATTTAGCTTTGATCGTCTCACATAGGGGTATTTAACGGTAAACATTTTTGTTGTTTTGATAATTTAAGTAACCAATTAAAGGCCAATTGTTTTTGCTTTAAAATATGTTCACACAAAAAAAAAAAAATCAAAATTGTTGAAGTGTTTACGGGTCACAATCCTTACTTCTAATGCACTTATGCTCAAATTCACTGTCACTTGTTAACTAATAGTAATGGTTTAGACCAGGGGTGGCCAACCCAAATTGTCTCGCGGGCCACTTTGGAAGTTTATCATAACGCCGCGGGCCGCATATAAAATTATAAATTTCCATATTAGATTTTTTTGAGTGAAAAATTGAAACATTAAGATATTATTATTGTATTTAATAATCTTACATGTCAATATACATACATACATACATACATACATACATACATACATACATATAATAATAACACTGTGAGACAAACAATTTTTTTTCCAAGTACACTTAGCTATATAGGTTCTATACTACTACTTGAGCTGAGTAAAACCCTAGCTCCGTTTTGTAATATAAGTTTGCGTTTTAATTTTATTGGCGTTAACATATGGGAGACTTGGTGAATTTTCCGAAAACTGGTACCATAACCTTTTAGCCAATAACTCATTCAGACTTGGTGATAGCGTTTTAATGTCTTCAGCAAAGTTGTAGGTAGGTATCTAATGAGTAACCTTGAAAACATCTTATCGCCAGAAAAATTTTTTTTTGTATTTTTTTAGGCAAATGCAAAAAAAATTAATTTTTTTACTTTTTAAAGCATAGCTCGCAGGAATCGTTCTTTTTTCCGATACTATCGACTACAAAAATGTAGCCAAAGTAAAATAAAACAACTTTTGTCAACATTACTATACGATCTGAACATGTTCAAATGACTTATTTAGGAAAAATTACCTTTTTTTTACTGAAAAACAGAAAAACAAAAATTGAAGGACAATTTTTGTCTTTTTAGATATAGACGAAAGGGGTCTCAAATATATTTTAAGTGTATCAAACAAATAGTAAAACACAAAACAATAGAAAAGAAAGGTGTTTTATTATATCTGTGGCAATAAATAATAATGGCTTAAGTTGACATAAGAGCTTTTTCATTTTATTACATATTCTTATTCTCTTCTTCAAGATCTATCACTCAGCTTAATTTCTAGTATTAAATGTCATTATTAATAAAACTATACGCTTTAGTCTTTTTTGAAAATAATATATAACACATAACATCTTAACTCAACTTAATTTTTTTTAAGGTAGCTACATCAATATTAAAATGTTTGAGCATTAAAACTTGTATACACTTAAGTGCAATAACTAAGAGCCCATTCAAATTATTCCTCATACAAAAAACCTTATATTTAACTAAGCTTTTTTAAAAAATTATCTTTTCTTATGTTTTCGCCATTTTTCAATTTAAGCTAAAGCACTTATTTCGACTTGGTGTCAATGAAATATATTTTGCCTTTCTTTTTGGTTTTTATTTTTCTAAAAAACAACGAATATTAACTAATAAAACGTTGTTATTTTTTATAAAATTGAAAAAAATTGTGTCATCAGTATTTATCTAATAGCTAGTTCAGAGTTGGTGATACGGCCTTATTATATTTGGCAATCACAAAGCTAAGAAATTGATGAATAAACTCAATTAATAGTTTATTCCTGCACTTTTTTGGAAAATGTATTTTTTCCACTTTTTTGAGCATAACTTTTAGGGAATCCAAATTTTTACAAAAAATATTCAGCGAACTTGTAGCTACAATAAAGCTAACCACTTTTTAAAAAATACCAATACAATCTGGACAGGTCTAGGCCCCCTAAATAGCTTATAAAAACCACTTTGTACCTCAAAAATGGTACACCCAGAGAAAAAACATGGTTGAGTATGGTCACGGTAATATGATCACAGACAATTTAAAAACGCTATGATTATTACAATCGTTTTATGATTGCCATAATCATAATATGGTTGAAGTCATATTTTACGTCAATACCATGATCATATATATGATGGCAAGAATCAGTATATGTTTATCCAAATTATAAACTCTGTTACGGATAATCATATATTTGATGGTTTTAGAATTTATGATAACCATAATCTGAAACCATCATACTTTTTTTATTTTTTTTGATTATCCGTATCAAATTATAGTTTGGACACACATATAATGATTCTCGCCATCATATATATGATCAGAGCATTAAATAAGCAGATGATCTTGTATATAAAGAAGCAATAGAGTTATGTACAATTAACAAGACAGTAACGCTTAGGTAGCAACATAACAACATTGAGGTGACAAAAAAACCATTAAGGTAGCAATTTTTCTTCTTCTTCTACTGTTCAATAAATTTTACTGTTACGCAATTTTAGATTATAGATAAAATATACATAAAAATCAAACTTTTTAAAGTTAAATATATGGAAAATTTCGAATAAATATCCAAGTTTTATAAAAATGTTAAGGTAATGTATTTTATGAAAGACAACTATTGATAAATGCACCAAGTACTTTTAGAAAATATACATACATACATACATATCTACATATGTGTAATATATGTACATTAGGATGGGTCAATTTTTTTCAATAAAAATCGTATAGCAAAAACGTAATCTACTCGAAATTTTAAGAATAATTTCCCAAGAAACCATGGGTCTGTGATCAAATCTTATCCCGCGCAAATCGACCTTAAAATTTTCTGCTCCCATTAATAAAATAAAATATTGTGTTTTTCTTTTAAAGAAATTTTAAAATACGTCTACTTAATTTCATTCGTTTCAATAATTACGTATACGTATTTTAAAATTTTTAAATTGTTGTTTTCATTTCTTTAAATATTTTGTAGCAGTTTAAAAATGAAAATATAAATTTTTTAAATGAGGAAAGTCTGTAAAGAGTGCTTAGAATTTGTTGTAGAATCACAACCCCCCTCCTCAACGATTTTTAATTTTTTTTTTTTGGCATCCATACAAATCAACCAGCCCTAATGTACATACTTACTTGTATGTGCTTTCTACTTGTATTTATGAGAGTATGTAATGCACCAAAAAAAAAATGTTGTTTTATTTTTTCAGAAAAATCTTTAATGCATTAAAAAATGTGACATAAAGTTTACTTTACAATATTGTTTAAAAACGAACAAGTGTTTTTAACAATAATTAAACTATTTCATGCAACTGCATTATTATTATTTGGATAGGAAAAACACTTTTCACTACGAAAACAACAAGATAAAACAAAAGCAAATATTAAGGAAGCCGCATATTAATCCAAATGTAAAATTATGTGAAAAACAAACACATGTGTATACAATGTGTGTAGTAAATGTTCGTAGGTAGTCGTGTGTATTGTGTGCTAATTTAATTCCTCCTTAATTAACACACACTTTTGCATATCCAAATATGTATGTATGTATGTTTGTATGTACATATATAGTACGAAATAACAATATTTATAGGTTTTTTGTTTGAAAACTTTAGTAAACACAGAAAAGATTAGCAACCAATGAATTCGACAGCAGTCAAATTTGGTTTAGGAAGCTATATGATCAACCAACCATGCGGTACCGGGATAACTGCAAATAGACACATTCATGCATACGAGGTAAATCTTAGAAATGTTTATAACGGCAGTTTCAGTATGAATATATGTACATACATATACATACATATAAACATACATATTCAAACGTACAGTCCCAATAAAATATCAAATTGATTTTGTTTACATGCTAAAAATAATGTAGCATACTTACAGGTGAAAAAAAATCATAAATTTCTATTGAATCGCAATGTAAATATCACTTGTTGCATGTCAATGTAGCTCAATCCTTGCCATAAAATTCAATAAGGAATTCAATAAGGAATTAAGTAAATTTTCATTACATGGGGATGCCATGCTCTCTTGTGCAATCCTCTCCGCTTTTTGGTTAAAATAATTTTACAAATACTACAACCATACAAAATTTACAGATTTTATCTTCTTTATTATCTCAAGACATGTATATTATAAAATTTATTTTAGTTGTATGTATGTAAGTTGTCACTCTTCTTTATATCATTCTGTTAACACCCAGTTTAGAGATCAAAGCTGTTTCAAAAATTTCTCAGTTAATGTACACCCCCTGCTCCGTTCTTGCCAATGTTTTACTCGAATAAGGAAAATTATATACGAGTTAATAGAAATATATATTGAGACCATAGATATAACAGCTCTTAAGATATGTCATAAAATATATTTGAGTTGTGTGGGAGGTGCCATGTCCCCTTATAAGATTTTGTTGATTTTTTGCTATAATAGTTTCCCAAATATCATAGTTAATATTCTTCCTTTGCATGGGCGGTGTCACACTCACGTTACAATCCTACGAAATTTTTTCTCGAATAAGAAAAATTGTATAAGCTTAAATCGTTGCATTTTTTTTAGAATCAGTAATATGTGTTAAGAGTTAATCGCACAAAATTTTAAGGTCATAGATATAACAGTTTTCAAAATATGTCATAAAGTGTATTTTAGTTTTATGGGCAGTGCCACAAACCGTTTCTTGAAAACAAAAAAAAAAAACTTCAGGCAAATCGATCCAACCTTTCTCAAGTGATGCGGTCACAAACATTGATCATTTAAATTTTATATGTATATTTATATAGATTTTACTTTAACTAACATAGTTATTAGGAATATACTTACAATTGAAAAAATACAGGTACATATTTATATCTATATTAAGGTTGTATTTACTAATTAAAAAATTATATCCTTAAAAAACTTTCCAATCTGCACCCGTGTGTTGGTATGCATGTGCGCGTATCATGATTTTAATTGAAAAACAAGTAAGAGCGCTATATTTGGCTGTGCCAAATCTTATCTATGTATACATATACATACATATATATGTACGTATGTATTTACATGTCCGAAGGGTATTTAAAGTCTTAGAAAACTTGATTTGCTTATTCTGGGCCAATTAGTAATTTTTGTCAAATTTCCCAAAAGGCTTGTCTTACACACAAATATAAAATAATTTTCGGATTTTGGTGATTTTTCAATAGCAAGAATCTAAGGGAAATTTCTGATTGTTTGATACCAGTAACGGGTCCGTACGACATTGCGGGGGCTGAAAAAACTTGATTTCAACAGACAGACGGACATGGCTCAATCGAATTCCCTATCTATAAGGATCCCGAATATATATACTTTATAGGATCGCAAATAAATATTGTAGAAATTACAAACGGAATGACAAACTTATATATACCCTTGTCACCTGTGGTGAAGTATATAAAAACACTTCTCATAGTTTTGTCGTATTATTAATTACTCGAGTTTTGTATTTATGTGTTGGCTTTTCCAATTTTTGGTATTAAAATCAAATGCAATAACCAAATAATCGCTCTTATGTAACGGACTTTTTTTTAACAATTTGAAAGTAGCTCAACGATAACATGCATTTATGTTTGTACATGTGCGTGTATGTACACGTGTGTGTGCATTGTGTTTTTAAAAAACTTCAACACGCGATAGTGTTGAAGGAGATGGAGCTTGAAGCTAAATAAGTAAATCGGCAGCATTAAAGCTTCACAATTCCCAACTAAATTTACCTTGCACTTGAAAGACAAACAAATAAACCAAGAAACAAAAACACTTTTGCTTTTTGTGCTTCATTACGGGGTAAGTACAGTGGGAAGATTTCCAAAATTGAAATACTTGTCTAGATCAAAAATTTAAATTTTACAAAAAGGTAATTAATTTTTTAATATCTTTGTGCCTTGATAAATTAAATGTATAGTGTATTCTTCAACACAAGTGACCCCTTAATGGCAAATATGGCAAAGAAGGTAATATTTAGGGGGAAGACTTTCCATATCAATGTATCATTAAAATTTAGTTTATTAGAATTATCGACATCATAAAGACAAATGTTGTTTATCTGTTGTTATACTGGATCGCAATCAATATACATACGTATGTATATTGTACGTGTAGTAGTTCCCATATAAACTTACAACCAACTGCAAGTTGAAAAGTGCCAATAAGTAAAACTAAAGAGAATTGCAAACGCAGGTGCGTAGTTTCATGTTTCTAGCTTTATTCATTTGAGCTGTGCGATGATGAATCTGTTAGTAAGTCAATTATAATTGTGGCTCTTTTCTCAAAAAATTTTAGCCTGTTGTTCCTTTGAGACTATCAGTAACATACAAACAAATTTTTATATCGATTTGAAAATATCGATATATCGATAGTTCGATATTTTTCGAAAATTCATAAAAAACGGAAAATCGAACTTTATATAAAAAAAATTAATTTTTTTTTATGTTTAACGATTAACATAGAAACAATTAATACAGAAAAGTATATTTGAGGTTAAACTACGAAGGAAGGCGCTGAAAAATATTAATTGAACCAATAATTATACGATACTGACATAAAGAGCACACTCTGTTTGATGTGTTCACCTGTCAAACAACTTATACTACATTGCTACTAAGCAACTCTTTCCAAACACACCGAGGAAGCCTGACAAACTAAACATCTAAGGGCGACTTCAGAAAAAACAGTCGTGAAATGCTGGACACATAAAACTTAACATGGTTAATGCTTTGTTAAAAATACGTTAAAAACAAAACAATGTAATCGAAACATTATCCACAAGATGTATGTATGCGCAATAGAACATCTAACTGTATATAAAAATTTTCGATTTTTACACTTGGGTGTTACGGGTGTGAAGAAATTGGTTATCATATATTCTAAAACCATCATATATATGATTATCCGTAACAAAGTTTATAGTTTGGACAAACATATAATGATTCTTGTAACCATTAATATGATCATGGTATTGACGTGAAATGTGACTACAACCATATTATGATTGTGTCAATCATATAACGATTGCAATAATCAATGATAAAGTGCCCACTGTGCACTTTAACATTGAAATGCAACAAAATAAGAACAAGATCAATAATTTTAACTTAATTGAATGTCGCATACTTTTTATGTAAAATGTATTATGCATCAAATGTATTCGTAAGCAAATTTAAAAGATTTGCTCCTTTAAAGCTTGACTTACAAGAAAATAAAAAACACTACTGAGTTAAAAAAGTTATTTTGGTTATAAAAAAAGTTTCATTTTTATATGTTGAATATTTAGTTTACGGGGATATACTTGGGTGACTAGAGAGTTAGTATTTTGTTATATTAAAAAATTTGTATAAACACAATAAAACACAAACTAAATTTCACTAATTGTTCTACTTTTTTCATAACTATATACAAAGATAATAATAAAAAAAATGCGAAAATAAAAATAAAACTATTTGGGAAAAAAGTTAATAAAATAAAAACACAAATAATGTTGCAACAGTTATAAATATTGAAGCAATTTAGATGCATAATTCAGTTTAAACTAAACTCGAACAGCAAACGGATTATAACGGAATACGTCGTTAAGTGCAGCGGAAGTAACACACATACAACAACTTCACTTTTAAGGGTATATTCATGATGAAGTTACTGGTAAGATAAAAGGGAAATGTAAAAATGTGTGTTAATGAAATTTTAAAGTGACATTGCATATGTCGACAGAAAATTAATTAAATAAAAGTGTTGTGATAGAAAAAACTAAAATATTTTAAAAAAATATACAAATAAAAAGTAATCAAATATATTTAAAAGAATAATACTAACTACTAAAATCGATTGTGCGAAAGCATATCTATGTAGTAATATTTGAAACCGAAATACAAACGATAAGATGTGTAGTGCAACATTTGATTTGATATTTTTTTTAACAGTCCTCGAATAAAATTTGTAGACCTAAATTTTATATTTTCCAAACTAAACATTTATTTCAAACTTAAAACTTAAGATTACACTGTGCGACAGTGAAAAAAGTACACAGACTTGGCTATAAAGGTTCGATAGTACTACTTGAGCTGAGTAAAACCCTAGCCCCGTTTTACAATATTAGTTCGCGTTTTGATTTTATGGACCTCAACATATTGGGACACTTGGTGAATTTTCCGAAAAATGATACCATAACCTTTTAGTCAATAACTCATTACACCTATATAGCCAAGTCTGTGTACTTTGCAAAAAATTGTTTTTTGTCGCACAGTGTTATTAACCCATTTTGGTAAAATTATTTTAATATTATAATAATAAAAACAAGAAGGCACAAAATTAAAATTTGCTATATCATGCCCGAATAATATACCCCAAATGAATTAAGAGTATACATATGTACATACATACATATATTTATTTTTTTCGTGTTAATGTGATATTCAATATTTTTATTTTTGCCTTTTTCGCACTAAATTTAATACAAATCTTTAGTAAGAAAAGAGATTTACATTTACACAAAATTTATAGACGTTTGAATGTGCTTGTTTTGAAAGAAACCTTTTTTGAGTTAAGCTCTATTATGCATTGATTACCAAGAAGTTTTGTATTATAAATGCTGCTCGTCGTCGTTAGTAAATTATTGTGTTCTATATCGCAAAATTGAGATAAGACCGATTTTTGGGAAAACTTTTTGAGATCTGTCGATCTGTGTAATCAGTTTTTTGTTATCATTACAGAACAAGGAAAAAATAAACTTTTGTTTTAATTTTTCTTGTGCAAACAAGCAAAGAAAAACAAAATTATATTGTACAAAAAATACAAAAAAAAAAAATTAACATAAACTAAAAAAGGAACATAACCGTAAAACTATTAACATAAAAAGTGCACACATACAATTATACATACATATTTACATATAACAAAAAAAAAGCAGGTAAGAGCGCTATATTTGGCTGTGCCAAATCTTATATACCCTTCACTGCGTGTATTTACTTAAAAAAAATAATTTTTTTTGCCTAATCTCAAAAAATTTTTGTTAAATTTCTCACAAGGCGTGTTTAAGACACACAAATATAATCATTTTGTGAAAAAAAATTTTTTTTGCTTATATCTCGAAATTTTTTTGCCTATATCTCGAAAACAATTTTTTATTGAAATTTCTCAAAAAACATGTCCTACACACAAATATGTATAATCAAATATCAAACAAATTTTTTTTTTGCTTATATCTCATTATTTGTCGGGTTTTGGTGATTTTTAATAGCAAGCATCTCGGGAAAATTTCTGATCGTTTGATACCAATACCGTGTCCGTACGACATCGGGGGGCTAAGAAAAGTTGATTTTAACAGACGGACAGACGGATATGGCTAAATCGACTTCCCTATCTTTAAGGATTCAAAATATATATACTTTATGGGGTCGCAAATGAATACTGTAGAAATTACAAACGGAATGGCAAACTTATATGTACCCTTATCACCTTAGGTGAAGGGTATAAATATATAACAAAAATTATAGATTTTTGTCGTACGGACACGTTATTGGTATCGCTATTGAATAAATAAGCAATAAATTTTTTTTTTATTTTTTTACACAAACATGATTATATTTGTGTGTAGGACATGTTTTTTGAAAAATTTCAATAAAAATTTTTTTTTTGAGATATGTATGCAAGAAAAATTTTTCGAGATATAGGCACCAAAAACTAAAAAAAATTTTTTTAGTATATTTTTACACGAAAATGAATTATATTTGTGTGTAAGATATGTAAGATATTGTGAGATATTTAAAAAAAAATTTTTTTTTACACAAAAATTATTATATTTATGTGTAAAATATATATCGCTATTGAAAATCGCCAAAATCCGATAATTAACGAGATATAAGCAATAAAATTTTTTTTCCCGAGATGCTTGCTATTAAAAATCACCAAAATCCGACAATTAACGAGATATAAGCAAAAAAAATTTTTGTACATTTTTTTTTTTACACAAAAATGATTTTATTTGTGTGTAGAACGTTTTTTGAGAAATTTCACTAAAAAATTTTTTTTGAGATATAAGCAAAAAAAAATTTCAAGGAAAAACCAAAAAATATCGAGATATAAGCAAAAAAAATTTTTTTTTTGTTAACACAAAAATGGATTATAATTGTGAGTAAGACATGCCGTGTGAAAAATTAAAAAAAAAAAAAATTTTTTTTGAGATATAAGCAAACAAATTTTTTCGAGATATAGACAAAAACATTTTTTTTTTAACTTAAATTCACGCAGTGAAGGGTATATAAGATTTGGCACAGCCAAATATAGCGCTCTTACTTGTTTTTATACTCATACATAAAAATGTAAACATCTTTTCTTAAGTTAAAACTAAAAATGGCTTTCTTTTGTCTTTTAAAACTTAAGCTTTTTAAAAATAGTTTATTTATTTTGTATACTGACGAGTAAGTAATATGCTTTCATTTTCCATTGATTTAGAACAGAATTAATAATTTATGACATTCTTTACTTCCAACAGGGTATTCGGAAATTATTTATTATAATTATTAATTTTCAATTGCAAAATTCGTATAACTTGTTACTATTATAACCACTATCATTGAGTTTAGTGTACTAATGTGATAATATTTCCTTATTTTTGTAGCACATCGGTCTACCAGTGTTATTTATCTTGCTTCTCTTCGTAAATAGTTCGCTTGCCAAAAGGCGAAGAAACGATCGTACGAAAACCGAAGAGAATGAATATGATGTTCATCATCACGACTATGAAGAGCAACACATAACTCCATCTGAAGGAGATTTAAAAGCACAAGAATCTGGCAAAATGGAGTTAAGGGTTCATCCTGACTTGAATACCAATGTTTCACGGGGCAAACGTGGTCCACAAAAGTATCGACAGACAGCTTTTTTAAAACCTGTAAGCCGTCGCAAAAAACATATTCTTCTAAAGTTGCAACCTAAACACAAAAAACCTGTCCACAATCATGTTTCCGAAAATATAAAGAATTTTTCTAATACACCAAGTGAGGAGGTAAAAGTATATCATACTTTTGAAGAAACTCACGAGCATATTGATGAAAAAGATCAAACTCCAATAGAAGAAGAACAAGAAAAGTCATTGGACAATCCCACGCCCGAAGCTACCGAACAACTAGAATTTCAAGCAGAACAACAATTTAATGATCCCATAACAGAAGAGACTCAAAACTTTCATTCCGAAGAGGAGCATTTACATAAGAAAATCAAAGTAAAACATCACCACCACCATCATCATCACAACCACGTGAAAGAGATTATCAAAAAAATACCAGAACCCTATCCCGTAGAAAAGATCGTCCATGTACCGGTCGAAAAGATTATTGAAAAAATTGTGCATGTGCCAAAGCCCTATGCCGTTGAGAAAATCGTTAAGGTTCCAATAGAAAAACTGGTGCATGTACCCAAGCCATATGCTGTTGAGAAGATTGTGGAGAAGAAAGTACCCTACCCGGTGGAGAAAATAGTTGAAAAAATTGTAGAGAAAAAAGTACCATATCCAGTAGAAAAGATAGTTCATGTTCCGGTCGAAAAGATTGTCGAGAAAATTATACATATTCCAAAACCATATCCGGTTGAAAAAATTGTAGAGAAGATTGTACATGTACCGGTCGAGAAAATAGTCGAGAAAAGGGTTCCTTACCCAGTGGAAAAAAGGGTACCGTATCCGGTGGAAAAAATAGTGCATGTTCCGATTGAGAAAATCGTTGAAAAAATTGTTCATGTTCCCAAGCCATATCCTGTGGAGAAGATTGTAAATCAAGTTGTTGCTGTTCCAAGACCATACCCAGTGGTTCAGCGTGTCCCCTACCCCGTGGAAGTGAAGGTACCTATTCACGTTGAAAAACCTGTTCCATATCCAGTCGAAAAAGTTGTACCAGCTCCATACAAGGTTGAAGTAGAAAAGAAGGTACCAGTTTACATTCACTCAAGGGAACCCTACAAATTCGAACGTACGAAGCAAGACGATTCAAATCATAAACACATCGACGATGACTTCATAGATCATGAACACAAGGGCTACGAGCATAATCATGAGGTCGAACATTACAATCATCATAGTCACGATCTGTCCGTGTTTCCGTCAAACCATAAACCCAGAATAACAAGTCATCAGAAAAGTGAACCCCAAAAACAATCATCTGTAATTCATGGGGAGTTATTGCAACAACAAATTCACAATTTTGGATTTAAAAAACAGCAGGAGCAACAACTGCAACATCAACAAATTCAGCAACAGCAACATTTGCAACAACAGCACCATTTGCAACAACAGCATAATCAGCAACTACAAAACGAAGGTAAACAGTTACAACAGCAACAAAAACAACAGCATCTTCAGATACAACAGCAAGAACAACCACAACAGCAAAAACTACTTCCAGATTCACGAGATCCGTGCATTCAAGAGAGCCGCAAGGTAGAGGTGTCGATTCCTCCTAAAACCAACCCAAAATTTCACATAAATGTTGAAGATATTAAACCGGCAGCTAGTGAACCAGCTGTTTCGTTGGCAGCGCCGTATTTCGACATGCAAACGCAAGCTTCGACCAATTCCTTTCAAGTTGTGTCGCCTTTTCAGCCAATTACGTTGCCTCTTCAATTTTTTCAATACCACCACATGCCGTTTCAACAACCACTCGCTTTCTCTTTAGCAACATCCGGCAATAACTAAATACTTTTAATGATAATCAATTTCATACGTTACTTTAATTTTGTTTAATATAATTTTGTTGCTCTTAATTTATAAGTTAATCCATTAATTAAAAAGTGTAATTTTTTTAAAATATAATCGATATTTTATATTAAAAAAGTTTGAACTTTCTTACATTCGGCAAAAAATCGAAAATCGTTTTTGGTTGTCCAGTACCGAGTAAAGATCGGAAAGGAGTAGTAAACTAGTAAGAGCGCTATATTCGGCTATACCGAATCTTATATACCCTTCACTACGTTCTCTATGTGTGTATATTAGTAAATTTTTTTCATAATATACAAACATTTTTTTTTTGCTTTTTTTACCCAATATAATCAGTTTTGTATTAAAAAACGAAAAAAACTAAATATTTTTGTTTGGCTTATATCTCGAAAAAAAAATGTTTTTTGCTTAAAAATCGAAAATTTTTTTTTTTTAAATTCCCCAAAAGACATGTCTTACACACAAATA
>NDXZ01007657.1:4946-16098 GCA_003055125.1 Paykullia maculata | reverse complement strand
TATTGGTATCAAACAATCAGAAATTAGACATACCTTTTGAGAAATAAAAAAAAAAAATTTTGGAGATATAAGCAAAAAAATTTTTTTTCGAGATATCGGCAAAAAAAATTTTTCTTTGAGATGTCGGCAAAAAAATTTTTTTTACGGAAATACACGAAGTGAAGGGTATAAAAGATTTGGCACCGCCAAATATAGCGCTCTTACTTGTTGAATTAGTTTGTTTGTAAGTGGTCTTGTTGTTTTCTTATGCAACTGTAACAACAACCGGCACAGGGACCTTGGCAAATTACCGAATCAACGTAAATATTACATATACATATGTACATACATATGTATGTATGTACATCGGCACATACACATTTACACGCATGTACAAACATACATATGTACTTTTGTAAATATGTACATACTTATGTACACATTAACGGTAATAAAATTCAATTCTAACAATACACTTTTTTGCTTTGTTTTTTATTGCAACTCTCTAATAAACAGGAGAATAACAAACAAACAAAAGTTGCGCGGTCGAAAAAAATTAATAGAATTAAAATATTAAAACAAACGACAACTATTGCACTGTGCAAATTTTATCAATAACTAAAAGATATTAAATAAACAGACAAAAGTAGAAACAAATCAGTCTCCCATGAAATTAGACTAATAGTTGTCCCATGGTTAATTTAAGCTTAAATTGTAAACCGCACAACACATACTTGTATGTAGGTTTGTATGTACATATGTATGTATGTATGTACATAATTGCAAACCTAACAATGCAATATTCAAAAACTCTCTCAAGCACACATACGCCAACAACAAGTACCAATTGACTCCAGCGATGGTGTTAGTGTTGATAGAGTGGGTGGTAAATATAATATTAATTTTTTGCACATGTAATTTTTGCCTGCTTACAAATTAGGCCTCGTTTTAAAATTTAAAACGAAATTTTAATTTACAACAACCAAAAAATTCTCACAATTACTTGCACTCTTAACAATACAATGCACTTTTTCAAACTCTGGTTTTATACAAAATGTCTGTAAAGTAAACAAATTTTACGCGTTTATAAGAAATTTATTAATTTCTCTGTTTATTCTACCACAATTTTTTAATAATTTCTAAAAATCGCAAAAATAACAATAGATGTAATAAAACAAACAATCATTACACTATTCTAGGATGAAAATCCGTACACTTGTCGTCACTGTGTATACAACGAATACAGCGCCACTATAAAACTTATTTAATAAGCAAGCGCTCGCGACAACTACCGACACGATACTGTTTGCAAAACTGTATACAACATTCGACGTAACTCGACATTGTGGAGATACTTACTCACTTACATGCACACAACTTACATACATAGATAGAAGATAGTTGCAGACAAATAAGATTTGTGCAGCAATCGGCGGCAACAACAATTCACGCAGCACACTCACAAACTATTTTAAGCTAGACAAAAACAACTAAACTAACACTAAAACATATTAGTCGATTCGTATATCGTTATAATAAAAGTAAGTAACGTAGAAAATTAATTGATATACATATGTATGTATATACATATAATTTACATGTTTTAATACGTATAAGGTAAAAATATACTTACATGTAAGTATGTAAGTACATACATGCATACATATGTACATACATTTGTATGTAGGTGGCTTGTATGTATGAAAATTTTAATCAGCTGATATATGTATATAAAAACTATACGTAACGACTAACTTAACCAAAACTCACAATAAAAAGCCAAACACTCAAATAAAAATAATCGTTGTTGTTGCAATCTTCGTTATCAATGAATTTTTAATACTATTGCATGGACTATGGTACTATCATTTCACATTTTAAACTTAGAGAATATATACATATGTATATCATTTACCATTTACCGTTATACTCAATACGGCATTGGTGAAAATTATTTATTAATTACAAATTTTATAAAACATATTTAATGTTTTTCGAAACTAATAAACGATAACATACAGCCGAAATTTAAATAACAATTTAGAAACGACCAAATTTTACCCATTATCTTAAATGCCTTCTAGTCCCTTTCAGTAACTTTAACTTACTTAATTTACGTTGAATTATAATAAGATAAAAATAACAATCGATTAATTTGCATCCAACAAAATTAATTTATAATATGTATGTATGTATATAGGTATATAATTTTTAATTTTGCAAAAAAAAAATAATGTTAACTGAATTGTTTATACATATGTATGTTAGTATGTATGTACATACATTTTTTATCAAGATCGAAATGTTTACTTTGTATTCCTAATCACAAGAATGCCTGTGAAAAAATAAAGCGAAATAACAGAATTTTAGATAAAAGAAACAAAAAAAGATTTTAAAGAAGCTTAGAGTTATTATTACACAAAAAAAAAACTTATACATACATACATAGGTACATATATTAGGGATGGGCAAATGCAAAAAGAATATCGATAGTTGTCATATTTTATAACGATTTTTTATCAATATCGATCTTGACTTAAAAATTTCGGAATTTTGAATTATCGACATTTGTCGTAATATCATAAAAACACAGAAAAAGCGAACTTTATCTAAAAAAAATCACCCCAATTATCAAAATGTACGTATATGTATATATACAAATACTCAAGACTAATTAAATATGTACACATGGAGCCGTTGGAATCAATACAAGGATTATAACAGTATAAGTATTTGATAATAAAATACAATACCAGAATTCAAAAATATCGAAATGCATATACTTTATGGGGTCGCAAATGAATATGTTATTTAAAACAGAAAATACCCTTTCGATTGGAATGTTAGATCACTTCTATAAAATGTATAAAAATTGCTACCTAACGCTTTTCTGCAGACTTATTATTCTGATACCTTTAAGAGCTAGATCATCAAATTAATTGTTTTTCATAAAAATAGTTAAACTAGGTTCAACATCTTGTGTGAACTTCATGCAAAAGAACCCATTTTAGTCCTTCAACTTATTGGTAGACGGGTTATAGCGTCGCTACAGCAAATATTAAATTTGTTGTTGCAAAAATACTTTTTTTAATTTTTTACATAAAAATTAATATGTTTATACCTATAATATAATATTTATTACGTGACGTAAATACCTTTTTTCGAACCGATTACCTAATATATAACGAAATGTTCTTATATGAAACCAAAACACTTTAGTACCTACATATATTGTATTTAGAATGCAAAATGTTTGTACATACATATGTATGTATGTATGTATGTACCTACGTAGTACTTTGAGAAAACGTTAACAGTACTACCCCCGTTTTTCCCGAGAAACAAATAGAAAATAATAACGTCGTTAAAGTACAAAACTAAAAACCTACGAAACAGGTAATAAACATACATACATATGTATGTACAAACGAGCACACAAAACTTTACTTCATATGTACATATGTATGTATGTAGATATACATATATGTACATACTTTGAAGCTTTAACAACATTCATAATGCAGAACTCTAATTTGTAAAAGGATTTGTAAGAGATGCAACTATTAGTAAGAGAAGAAAGCTTTTATTTATATTTGTTTGCAAAAATATGGCATAAAAAAGCTTAACAGCAAATTGTTAACCCAAGATAAGCAAACGTTAATAAATTTCGTTTATTAGAACATTTTTCACTTTTCACCATGAGTATTAAAACAAGGTAAGTTTAATAAGGTGGCTACATAAGGAAGAGGATTTCTGCTCGGTCTTTTATATACATTTTAATGAAATGTAAATAAGTTTCTATGTATGAAATTTTACACCCACATTATTCACCTTTTAATCAGTTAATGCGTTTAAGTTACCATCTTAAGTCTTGCCATAGTTAATAGCATCTAT
Source organism: Paykullia maculata (assembly GCA_003055125.1). Classification (NCBI taxonomy): domain Eukaryota; kingdom Metazoa; phylum Arthropoda; class Insecta; order Diptera; family Rhinophoridae; genus Paykullia; species Paykullia maculata. The sequence continues at coordinate 12,225 of NDXZ01007657.1, read as the reverse complement.
AAGGCGAATGTACTTTCAGGTGGTGGTAACTTCACAGTTCAGCCATTTCTTTTAGCATAATTAGTGGAATAAATGTTCGAGATATTAGCAAAAAAAAAGTTATTATATTTATGTGTAAGACATTCCTTTTTGGTTAATTTAAAAAAAAAATAATTAATTGGCCCAGAATCAGCAAAGATACACATACATAAATACACGTAGTGAAGGGTATATAAGATTTGGCACAGCCTCTTACTAGCGCTCTTACTTGTTCGTTATATCTTCGTCATTTACAGTCGGATCTTAAAGTATGAAACATCAATGTTTGCTGTTTATCACCTTTTAGTAAGTTTAAGTGCTATACAAATACTGCCGCGCGTTTTGGTTATAAAAACATGGCATCACTGAGCGCTTTCCAAACTTGAATTGATGTATTTGATTTAACTTAATGAGAAAAAATCAAAGAAAAAAATTACGTGGCGATTTATAAATTACATCTGATTTAAAATCGCGGGAGTGTCAGAACACGTGTGTAAGACTTTTTTGTTGATTTTTATTAAATCTTTATCCTTTATTATTCTCTAATTTTATTTTATTTATCGTTTTACTCTGCAACTCGATTTAACAAATTTTTTTATCGAATCCAATTACAGGGTAACACCCCTGATTTCAATTTTGCAGGCAAATAGTTAGCAATTAAGGAACAAATTAAATGCGAAATCGCTTAAAAATTATTACATCATTTCAAATCAATTTATTAAAAACGATTTCAACCCAATACCTCAATAAAAAATATCTGGTAGAAGAAGAAATAAATCCAACTTAAGTCGATTTTGTAATTTTTTGTATTTACTAGTTTTGTTATTTTCTTCACGTTCTAAATTTTCATTATCAATATGGTTTATATAAATTTAAAAACTAGATTGTTCAAAAACTCCTTTAAAGAAGTTTAAAAACTAATCAATACCAACAAAACAGAAATAAAAAAAAATATTTATTAGACAAGATTTAAACAAATAAGTTAAATAAAATTTAACACATGATATAATGCTTAGATAACGTTGTTTAAAGGAAGGTTGTTGCATTTCAGATGGTTTTCTAATTTTAAGTTTATGTTGATGTCATCAGTACAATATCTATGAAGCTGTAGCTGCTGGTTTTGCAGGCGATGTAGATTGTTCAGGATTTTTTTCCTTATTCCAATCTTGTAGGCCTTTGGGCAAAGATGTATCCTCTTCAAATGAACCAGTACCTTCAACAAATTCCTCGTATGTGGACTTTTCTTTGAACGGGCGTGGACCAAGTAGTTCAATCATGTCGTCACGACTTAATACTTCATTTTTCAGTAAACGTTCGGCCACCTTTTTTACATTTTCTTTGTGCTTTATCAGCAAATCGGTGGTAGTTTTATGGGCTTCTTTTATCAAACTCCGTACTTCCTGGTCAATCATTTGCGCCGTTTCTTCGGAATATGGTTTAGCAAAGACTGGATCACCTGATTGACCAGCATCAAAACTAACTTGACCTACCTTTTCGTTCATGCCAAAGCGTACTATTTGGGCATAAGCACTGTCCGTGATTTTCTTCAAATCATCTTGTGCTCCTGTTGTAATACGTTTAAAGAAAATCTCTTCTGCTACACGACCACCCAATGTCATACACATACGATCGAACAATTGCTCTTTGGATAATAAATATTGATCTTTGGGCAAATATTGGGCATAGCCCAAACCTTTGCCTCTGGGTATAATGGATACTTTAAGTAAGGGATCGGCATGCTCTAAGAACCAGCCAGCAACAGCATGACCGGCCTCATGATGCGCAACTGTTTTCTTCTCCTCAGGGGCCAGAACATTGGTTTTCTTCTCCATCCCAGCAATCACGCGTTCAATAGCTTGTTCGAAATGTTTCTGCACTATGTAATCATTAGAATCTCTGGCTGCTATCAAAGCCGCTTCATTACACACGTTGGCTATATCAGCCCCAGTAAAACCTGGAGTTAAAGCGGCCATTTTGCGTGCAAGTTCTTGCTTGTCCAATTGTGTTTTTAGTGGTCCCAAGTGAACCTTAAAAATACTAGCTCTCCCTTTGATATCGGGAGCTGGAACAAATATTTGCCTATCAAAACGTCCAGGACGCATAAGAGCCTTATCTAAAATATCCACACGATTTGTGGCTGCAAGCACAACAACATTTGTTGTCGTATTAAAACCATCCATTTCGACTAGCAGTTGATTTAGGGTATTCTCCTGTTCTGAATGGCCACCAAAAGATTTACCGCCACGTTTGCGACCCACAGCATCGATTTCATCAATGAACAAAATGCAAGGAGCGCTTTTGCGTGCCATGGCAAACATATCACGCACTCTAGAGGGACCAACACCTACAAACATTTCTAAGAACTCTGAACCAGAAACGGTAATAAAAGGCACATTTGCTTCTCCAGCAGTGGCTTTAGCCAGTAAAGTTTTACCCGTACCAGGAGGACCAGTTAACATGGCTCCTTTCGGGATTTTAGCTCCCAAATCAATATATTGTTGAGGATTTTTAAGAAAATTCACAAACTCCATAATTTCAATTTTAGCTTCTTCGCAGCCAGCAACGTCTCTGTAATTATGTAATTAATAAAGAAAAATGTTTTTATATTTCGTATAGTCATTTTTAATAAAGATCGTAAGTGAAACACATCAGTTATTTTAAATAATATATGTTGTACGTCGTGTTTTTAATAAGTTTTAACAAATTACAAATTTGCTTAAGGATACTATTAAATCAGTGAATTTCAATTGTGTTATTATTTCAGTTTCCGTAAAAATCAAAATTAAAAGTCAATACTTTTATCACAGAAATAATTTGAACAAAAAAGTAAGGATAATAACCACCCCTATCGTGAATAAAATGTGAAATTTTAGTTCCCAAATGTGATATTTTGTTCCCTAGACAAAACAAAGTGAACAAACTAATACAAAAAAGTGAACATATTTCAAGGGAATTATTATTATTCACGATTGCAATTTTGGGAAATGGGAATAAAATTTGAGGGAAATAGGGGTGAACGTGTTATGTACAGTAATTATTTACAAAATGTTTACCAACAAATCTAAAAAGCTATCTTTTACATATTTTTCTCCTGCAGGAACTTTAAATTTAGTTAACCAAGTTCTAAAAGTATTTGGGACTTCATTTTACACATAATCTACAACCCTAGTCTTAAATTTGTTTTGAATTGTAATGAAAACCAATATCTTTCTTAAACTGGATTAAGTTTTTTCACTATTTGTTTTTGTATTTGTTTTAATTTGTTTTACTGACCACTGACTAGTAGCCAGCAAGATTGAATTTTAAGAACCTGAAAATCATTTTTTTATACTAACTTGAATCTTACTCCAATTTCATTGGAATTAATAAGTTTTGCTGTTGATTGCATCACGCCACCAAAAAGTCCACCTCCTTTGCGTCCTCTGCCACCACCCATCATATCAGCTGAACGACGCATCATATAAACCAAGAAGCCAATAATTAACAAGGTGGGGAGCAGACCTGTTAAACTGGAAGGCTCAACCTCGGTGCGATATATAACGGGCACATAATTTAAAGGCTCAACTCCCTGCTCGGTTTGAGCGTTTTCCAAATTACGCTCAAACGAATCGACGCTACCAATATTAAACCATAGAACTCCGCCGGCATCTTGGGAATTGCTTGGCAGCAAACGAACTCTCACCCATTTTTTGTTTACTACTTCAAGTTTTTCGACCAAAGCTTTGTTTAAATAACTGAAAATCAAATTTGTTTCTTTAACTGTAATTTTAATTTGATTTAGAAACTTTTTGGTATTCAGTAACTTGAACAGAAAATTTATTATTCAAAATAACTTTCATACGACTTTTCAAACAAATTTTTCGTTCATTTTACTAACTTCACAAACATTTTTAACATACTTGGTTACAAATTCTTTCCAGGAAATTTCTTTGTAGCCCATTTCAAGGAATGCAAAAGTTCCTAGTAATGCTACTGTACCTATTGCACCAAATAGGATCCATTTTTCACGATTTCCATCACCTCCTTCGCTAATGGGACGACCTTGACTTCCCTTGCCCCCACTACCTTGCTGTTTGTTAGTGTTGGCAAACATACCAAAATTCCAATCATTTTTAGCCGTTTTCTGGGGAGGCGACGATGTCGTTTTTGAGGTCGAAGATTTTTCCCCTGCCCTTGTCGATGATTTTTCCCCTGCATGGGCAGCCTGCTTACCACTAGTCTTACCTTCTTCAAAATATTTTTCAAACCCCTTTGGGGGCTTTTTACAAAAATAACTAATTTGTTCTAGTAAATAACGTACCAAAGGAAGTCGCTCTAAGACAGCAGCACCTCGTTGTACCTGTGTCCAAGATTATTACATTATTGCTTAAAACAACATTTCCATGAACATGTATGTATGTATGTACTACCTTTTCAGTTCCAGCTGATCTTTGGTTAACATAGCTAAGTCTTAAGCATTGCTCAACACATTTTGCCGAACTTAGCAAACGGTATGCCATCTTTCAGCTTTGATTAAACACTTTCCTCTTCCAATTAGTCAGATAGCATATATTTTGTTTTTTTTTCCGGTAATAGTAAGCGATTGTTATTTAACTTTTTTTCTATCCAAACGCGCGTACTAGCCACGCTTGTCGTTTAATTTAGACCCACTTTTCTAAAACAAAATAAATAAATTTTATATTTACTTTTACGCAACTATTTCCTAAATATCTGAAATTATTTGTTGCCCATTTTTTAAGGTGTTTTAAGACGTTATATGAAATATTTCTTACTTTTCGCAACCAATTGTGAAATAATATTTCTAAGCGGGTGTCAGGGATGCCGGAGTATAAAAATTTGTCTAACACTTTTCCCAATACGATCCAATAGCCGCCAAACCTACCTAACTTGGTCATTTAATTATTGTTTTTTAAAAATCCTATGTTAGTTAATACTTTTTCTATAAAAAGTCAAAGTTTGAATATTAAAAATTAATTTAAAATATATCGTTCTGCATCAACCAAGGCGAATATATATTCGCCTTGGCAGCAACTGAAGAAATATTAATTTACAGACATTTAATGTATCCCCAATAAAATCCCAAAACTTTATAAAACTACACAAAAATAAATAAAGAAAAAATTCTTGCAATTTATTGCTTCTAAAATGTATTGTTTTTGATAATTTCGCTACCCGATAAATAATACCGATAGTCGATTCAAACAAGTAAGAGCGCTATATTTGGCTGTGCCAAATCTTATATACCCTTCACTGCGTGTATTTAGGTAAAAAAATTTTTTTTGCTTATATCTCGAAAATTTTTTTTTGTTTATATCTCAAACATTTTTTTTCTTAAATTTCTCGCAAGGCATGTCTTACACACATATATAATAAGATCAAAATACTATTGAAAAAACCTAAAAAGAATTGAAAAATTTCTGTCGTTCAATATCTAATATTTTAATATCTGTCTTTCAATTTTGAAACAATAAAATATGCCAATTGAGGCAATAAATATTTTTACTTGGTGGCCTGTGTTAAAGTAACTATTGTATATTGTTATTTCTACATTAAAACATTACACAATATTTCGAACAAATTAATATTTGCTCCAAACACTTCCGAAAAATTCGCTTGTTGCTTATGACTTTCGAAAATCGAACTTCCGCCCGATTGAAAAAGACAGATAATATCCCTTTTCGTTTCTTTTTTCTGTAGAAATGCCACCTAAAAAGCCAGCCGAGAAATCCGGTAAGAATTTATTTAGGAAAATGTCGTACAAACTGTAAAAATTTAATAAATAAAAGTGGATAATTACGCTTGCCTTAATAGAATATAATTAGTTGCGTTTTAAGGTGAAATTTTGTAAAGAAAACAAACATGTGACGATGCACACGCGGTTTTATGCATGTAAAATGAAAGTTTTGTAAAATAAATGTAAATTAAAACAAATTGTATATTAAAAAGTAAATATTAAAGAAAATCATGGTTCGGTGTCCAACAAATCATGTATTTCAATATACGTACTAGATTTTAATTCATTTTTAAACCTAACCTAACTTCATTATTGTTGATAGCAGAATTTAACTTATTTCTAATAAATAGCCGCCAAGCCTGGTGATAAAAAACCAGAGAAGAAGGTTGCTACTTCTGCTTCTGCCGCTGGTGCCAAGAAAGAAGTTGGAGCCAAAACCGCCTCTGTTGCTTCTAAAAAACCAGCTGCAGCTAAGAAACCTGCTGTCGCTGGTAAAAAACCTGTAACAAAAAAGGTTGCATCCAAAGCCAAGCCCAAAACAAAGGATGCCAAAAAGAAAATTGCTGCTGGCAAGAAGCCTCAATCAATCCTGGCAAAATTGTCCGCTAAAGCCCGTGCTTCTGCTAAGGGTAAGAAGGTCCCCACCAAACCTGGATCCAAGGTACAAAAAGGCACCTCTAAGGCCAAGGCAGTAGCTTTGTTAAAGGCAAAGAAGGCCCAAACTAAGGTAACAATTTAAAAAAATGTTTATTACGCTACTTTTTAATATAGCTATACGTTTATTTTCTTTTTAGATAATTAAGGGAGCTTTTGGTACTCGTGTACGTAAAGTACGCACCAATGTACATTTCCGCAGACCAAAGACCCTCAAGTTGCCCCGCCATCCAAAGTATCCTAGAAAATCTGTACCAACCAGAAACCGGTAAGTAGTTTTATTATTTAAAATAAAGTTCTTATTTATTTAATATAAATACAAGAGAGTGATTGGCACAAAAGCTTCAAAATGCTTTTCTACAAATTTATTTAATAATGACACATTTATTACGTAAAATCAAGATACCATTGCTGCAAATTTTTAATTTTTGTGTGAAAAATAAAAAACAGGCAGTCTATTTTTGTTCATAAATCAGCCGGGTATTGATAGATATTGCCAGTTTTCAATACCAATAACATCGGAAATACTTTCAAAAGTTTAATATCACATACAATTCTGGGTGACCAATGATGGTAGAAAAAGTTTATTTCAACCAACACACTGACAGACGGACATGACTATTTATAAGGGTCCAGAATATATATACTTTATGGGTTCGCAACAGAATATTTTGGAAATTACAAACCAATATATACCCTTGCCACCTGTGATGAAGGCTATTAAAAGGTTATATACAGGGCATTGTTTTGTAATGAGTTAAAATGCTCGCCCTTTATCACTTTAACCCATTGTTTTAACACGGCGGTGTTATCGGAGGCAAGTTCTTATTCCGATCGCTTATAAATAGGGACTTAAATAAGTCATTACTTAAA
>NDXZ01007650.1:4303-15370 GCA_003055125.1 Paykullia maculata | reverse complement strand
TTTTAGCGATCACACATGAAAACTTTTGAACCCTGGTAATTTTTTTAAACGTTTTTTGATGATCCTTTGTAATTACGTCATAATTATTAATCATGGAAATGTATTGACAATTAAATAGCCGATGAATTAGGCGCTCCTATTGATTGATTTAATTACAATAGTTCTTTAAATCAAAGAAAAAAACATGTCAAGTTCTAGCTTTTTAAAAATTCATTAATTCCTGATATCCATTGATAATTAAAAAATATTCCCAGAAAATTGTTTGTTGTAAGTTTAAGCTTATTAAAATGCTACATTTCACTAGTGCTTATGCCAGACCATCATAGCTTAAACTAACAACAAACTTTAAAGTTTAGAAAATTATTTTTTAATCTAAAAATTATTTTATACACATGCTTTTAACATTTGATGATGATTTCGGGCATGATGATTTCACGAAGCGTATTCTGGACGTCAAATATTGGCCCACTTTTTCGGGCGTTTCCGGCGGTAATAATGCCACTAGCGTGTAATCTGCAACAAATGGTGCATTTTTTTGAATGTAATGGAGTCTGTAGGGTTTGTTGTGGATTGGTTTCACCAAACCCAATTTTGTCTTCTTAGGTTGCGCAAGTTGATGACTGATTTTTAAAGTAAATCTAAAAATTTTGGTAACGTTGTTCAAGCGTCAATATTTTCATGATGATTTGCCAGGTTTTTGCTGCTTTATTGGTCAAATCCTTTTCTTTATAACTAACAACAACACCCGTTGAATTTTTAAATTTTTAATTTTCTTTTGTGTAATGTGTGTTTATTTCCGTTTAATTTTGAATTTTTTGTATTTTTTTTTTTAAATTGAGGCATTATTTACAAAATTGAACGTTTAAAAAAGTGGCAATTCGTACATTAAAAAAAACAAACTTAACCCAAATTTGTTAGTCCTTGAAGAAATACAAAGTTTTTAATAGATTTTTAAAAATGACAACCACAATTAGTTAAAATTCAAAATCTTCTATGTTTGCACATGCCGCAGCTGATCTTAGATAACTTGTTCTCTTTTAAAAGATATTTTCTGCTTACAATTTCGATTTCCTTCTTAGCACAACTATTGTTTTTCGTTCTTAATAAATAAAATCATACTTAGGACATTTTTAAACACAATCACCAACTGATGTTGATCTTCTAAAAGAATAAAGAGTTCTTTTACCATAATCTTTTCGCTTACATTATGCCACCAAATGAATCCTTGTAATTTGTTGTTGTTCTGTTGTAGATCGCATGATGTACAAATGTGTAATTTCCTTGTTTGCAACATGACAACAACAAAAACTATGACTATGAGAACTAAAACAAAAATCATAGGGTGAAATAGTGACGAAACAAATTTGTACAAAATTAGCAAAAACGTAGTGCCGTTTTCTTTTCTGGGAAGTGTTGCCTATTTCCTGCCTATTTTCTTGCAAAAATTGATTGCATGTAAAGTAAAAAACAATGAGCATAGAAAAATTAGGTATTAAATTTTAAGGTCTTTTAAAGAACCCTCGCAATGTGACAAACAAAATTATATGGCTCATATTCAAATTGTCTTTAATTAATGGAACATACATATGTATGTATATACAAAAACAATTTCAAAAAAAATAAGTCTTACAAAAATAATTTAAAGTAAAATTTATACAATTTGTTATTGTTAGCACATACATTTTTGAAGTTCAGAAGACATTTTTGTAATTGTTCGTTTTAGCCTTTGTTGCTATGCTTTTTTATGGACATAATCGAAAGAAAGCGGAAAACAGATATCGAAAAAAGGTATTAGGACATCGAGTAACCATAACAAACCATTAATATTCTTTAACAACTTTTGTCTGTTTCAAATAAAATGTTTTTTTACCCAACTACAACGATGCAAAAGGATGATTATGATTTTGACCGGTTTGTATGTTTGTTTATCTGTTCTCTCGCTACTTCTATACTATTATCATAGTTTGACAAATAAAATATATATGTATATATAAGATAAGAAGCGTCTTGACCGTCTGATGATTCTAGGCTATCTGACGTTGCATTAATTTTAAAATGGCGCCGTCTAAAAGTTGTCTTGTATATCAAAGGGAAGGTCTTAGTTAGAACATTTAAAAAAAAAAAAAAATTTTAAACCATAAATATAACAGCTCACAAGATATATCATAAAATGTTTTTAAGTTGTATGGAAGGTGTCACGCCCACTTTTTTTCTTTTAGTGCACTCTAACCCTACGTAAGCACATTGATAATGGAATAAACCCAAACAAGGTTTGGAAACTAAGCGTACTAATTCTCAATATTATCCTTGTATGGGAATTATACCCCATTATTTTTTTCAAGATCAGAAATACCTCTGTTTTAAGTTTCATAAAAACCGATGCAGTCGTTTTGGCGTGGATTTTTAGCTGTTGCTCGCGATTTTTCTGCATGCAACCGATTATCGAAAATAATTTCTTAAATTACGCCTCAGACGTGAATCAAACATATTTTTTCTTTAAACACGTAGTTTATTACAGACAAAAATATGTTCAACGGCTCTGCAAACATCTTATGACGCAATTATAACCTCAAAATAATTTAAATAACAAGTTTGAAAACTTAAACCCGACTACAGAAAAATCACGCTTTAAAAAGTATGAAACAAGAAAATATTCTCATTTAAATTTATTATGTAAAAAACTATTCAATATTTTTCGTCTCTTAAATAAACAACTTACACGTGCTATATTTTAATGTATATAATACATTTTCAAAGAGATGTTTAAAAAAAATCGTTTTAAGAAAGAAAATTAAATCAATCCAAAAAGCTTGTTCACTATTTGGTGGTTTAAAGGTAGAACTATTAGCATAATTGATTAATGATTCATTGATTACTAGGTGAAGCTTCGCGTAAATGAAAGTATCAATTAAAGTTCGTTGACATAAATAAGCCCAATCAATCACTTTAATATATGATATTTCCTTTATTTACTGTATTTGAAGGTGTGTCATCGCATCCAATACAAAATACCTCTTTACCCCTTTAGTACTCTTTATGTTATAAGTAACAAAATCGTTTATTTAAATTTTTGTCGAGAACACAGAACAACCGTATGTATTTTGTTGTTTATGCGCTATCTTTAGTTATTGTGTCCACATCCGCTTACAGAGCAGGATGTAACAGCTGCAGTATTCCGTAAGAAATTTCACACCTATCGCAAATTTGGGGAATAATAGGCAATTCAAATGTATAAATTTTCCATTTAAATGTTTCTAATTAAAATCTATCTTAAATGATCTTTTGGAAACTCCCCTTATCTTTCAGGTTCTTTATTTTCTTCTTGCATTCACATGTTCTATAATTACATATTTCGCAGACAACAGTTTTAAACGTAATTTTGCGTCATTTGCAATAACATTGTAATATGTTATTGCTCTTTTCGATTTAGGATTATTAATAATTTTTAATTTGAACTATTTATATACCCCCATATGTATAATGAAAATTTAGCCACAGCTTATACATCGCACACAACTTTCTGCTCACTAGCAAGCCGATTAGGCTAAGCAGGGTGTTGGCAAAGAGTTTATTTATAATGAATATCTAGCAGCTAATAATAAGAGTTTAATTTTCAGTTAACATGAGTTTAGCAGAATGGATAAAAAATACACTAAAAATGACACTTATGCTAACTCCATGCTAATTTTTCATTATACATACATATGGCCGATAATGATTTAACCTTTTTGTATCAATTATTTTATATAATAGTTGTAAGTATTTAAATAACTTTTTTTATTGTCGACGATTTGGTATTGTTTATTTTATTTACGAATTGTAAACTAAACAAATAGTTGACAGTTTAACATGAAGAAGATTTCACCAAAATAATTGTAAAAACATATGTAAGCTTTGTAATAGACGCACAGTGGTTCCAATGACATGTTTAGCGCGAAAAAAGTAGTTTTTCGGATGGTACAAAAAAGAAAAATTTTGCATAGCTTTTCATCAACAAATAGCCGACGTGCATAACGGTATACAAATTTTGTGTATACATATTTGCAATAATACTACTGCAGTTTGGTTTTGAACACAAATAATTCTTTTATTTTGTTTTTAATAAAAAACCAATCGATAATTTTAGTGTGATTTTAAAAGCTTGTAAAATAAAGGGAAAACGTTTTCTTTAATTTTGTTGGTTCTATTTATACAAATGAGAGATGTATTTTTTAAAAATCTTGATGATTTAGCATTCCGTTGAGGCAAAAAATGTATGAAAATTGAAATGCTTTCGTTAAATATGCAATTTTTTCTGTATTTTAAATTGTGTTAGACTTTAAAATGTGCATTTTAGCAGCTTCCGCTCCTGTTTTTATATCGTTATCATCTATAACATGTAAACTGTTAAATGTGTAAATGTAAATTTTGCTGGTCTTATGTCAGTAAATTTTGTATGGATAGATCCACACCCACTCAATCGAATGCGCCAATTTTTGGCTTGAGATCGTGCCATACCAAGTCATTTGTTCGTACAAATTAGGTACTTTTCTACGCTTCTAGGTACTTTTAAAAAGAAGTTATGACTTTTTTCGTGCTAAATTTTTAATTGGAACCACTGTGAGACGGAAGAAATGTTTTGTCTGTTGGCTACGTCCTACCAGTAAATAAAGGACACAGATTTTTTAAAAATTTATTTTCTTTAATTAAAGTTAAAGCTGAAAGTAATTTTCAAATATTTTATACATAGTTTTAAATAGAAAAGTGTTAATGTACCTTTCCTTTAGAATTCAAGCGTGACCACTGTTTTCTGCATACCTTGTGAGATGAAGTATATTTTTTTTTATTAAAGAGAGATTTTAGGTTGGCATCACTATGAAATGAGAAAACTTAAACCATAGAGATCAGGGTTGTAAAATAAGAACAAAATTGTACCAACAAGCTCAAAAAATTGTACTTTTTCGACCCCAATTGTACCAAAAAATGTTATTAAAAATTTGTTGGAATTTTTGTTATTTTAAATAAAAGCAAGAAAAAACATAACATAAAATTGTACATTAAAATTCATTTTTGTAATATTAAAATTAACATTTGTACTTAAAAATTAATTTATATTTTAAAAGTATATCCTAAAAAAGAAACTGCACTAAGATATACATAAGTATGTACATAGGTACACATTTAAATATAAAATAAATTAGATAAAAAGTCTACCGATATATTCATGAGATCAAATTGTTTTTGGTAACAAATTATTTGGTATTTTAAACAAATCTTTTGTCTGTATAAGACCAGTAACTGTAGACAAATGAAGCATATTTCTTTCGTTCGTTTCAATGATATTTAGAGAGGAAACAATTCTTCTGATAACATCCCAGCTACAACTCTTGAAAGTTCCGGAAACATTAATTCATTCAATTAGTTTTTCATTTTAGAAACTTTTTAAATCTTTTAATACTTCTATATCCGCCAGGGATCTAAACTGTGTATTAATTGAGTCAAAAATTGTATATTCGTTTGGAAAAAATTTTTATTAGAACTATTTGTTCTTCCCGAAATAACATTATCTGGAATAAATTTACTTAACCAGTTTAAAATTTCGTTGTTAAAATCTACTTGTACTCTCAGCACCTCGCAAAATTTGAAACAAAATTTTTTGACACTATTAGTATTTAAACACAAATTTATTATTTTCTATGCAATAATTGTTTTTTAAGAACATTTTATATAAACTACCACTATTTGGTTAAAACGCTATATCTGTTTTAGTTGTAGTTGTTTGCAAATAAACAGGTGAATGCAAACAATAAATCACAAAAAAATGATAGCAAAACTGAGTTGCCACCGTAAAGCAATCCAGATAAACTTGGGAAATTCTATAAAACTTGGGAAAAAAAAAAAAAAAAAAAACTGAGAAAGTTCGTAAATTGTACCAAATATGTAATTGATGTTCCATTGTACTTTTGTGGCTTAAGGTGTACCAAAAAAGTACAATTGTACTAACTTTCGAACCCTGATAGAGATAATGAAACAAAGAGAATAGTTGAGGACAGGGATAGAAAAAGCAGTGCAATCATATATTTTTTGTTAGCTATAATAAAAATATAAGCCATAGTGTTATTGATATATTGTAGATCTCGATTTTTTATGTCTGAAAGACAAATATTTTTCACTTTGCCCTAATGCTCATGATCGCTAACTACATTAATAATGTATTTAGTTTTTAGGGTAGGTGACACACTACCACGAGTTAGTTGTTTATTTAATAGACGACAAATATTGAATAATAATTTCAGAATTGGTACACTAATGTTGGGTTACGATTATAGTGTTCAAGAAGAAAAAAGGGGGCGTTGGATTTTTTATATATAAAATTTTTGGAAATGTACAAGACATATTCAAACTATTATTTTTATGCAACGTCACATAGCCTAAAACCATTCGACAATCAAGAGGCTTCGAACAATATCTTTTTTTTTTGAAGTATAATAGTTTGGAATTGTTTAGAAGTAACGAGGGAACAGAAAAACATACATATGAACATACAAACCGGTCAAAATCATAACCATAAAAGAATAATTCGTCAACAAAAATATAAAATTTGTTAAAGAGGTATACAGCCATAAAAAACAAACAATTGTATGTTTGTGTTTAAGAACATATGTATGTATGTATATACAAAGATGTTGTATTCCATACATTGAAAGCAAACATAAGTTTCGTACATCTTTATGATGCGGTGGAGAAGTAGGGCAAGGGCAAGAAAAATAACAGATAATGATTAAGTGAGAGTGGAATAAATAATAATAAGAATACAATGTATTCAATACATTAAAAAAAAATATGTGCATATTCACATAGAAACAAACATATTGTTTTTTTTTTATGACCGAATGAATGCCTTTTTAACAGATTTTACATTTTCTTTGGTAAATATTATTTTCTCATGTGGTTTTTTAAATTCATGCATTTTTGCATTGCTACAGCAATTGGCAAATTTATGGGATTATGTAGATAAAATATGTACATAAGTATGTATTCTGTATTAAAAGTTTTAAAATAATGTCTATTGCAATGTTTTTAGCAACAACACATGTCAGCGAGTTAATAGGTCAACAATTTTGTTTACCCCATTGTTGCAGATCCAAAAGATGATTTCCTGACATGCATACTTATGTAGGTTTTTTTTGGATTTCAAATTTTTCAACAATAAAACATGTACGTCTTTCCCTACATGAACATAAACGGTCTTATCTGCTGTGTATTTATTTCGAACATTTTTTTTTTACTACTACTAATCTGCTTTGATATGTATTTTACAATTATCAAAAAAGAAAATAATTTGGTCAATATATTTATAAATACATATACATATATATTTATATTAATAAATTTATTTATACTTTGGCTTTATGAAAACGCAGTTTGCAATGCAACACTGCAAACAAATACGCTTACAAAGGAAAGCAACACTTAATAGTCACACTGCTTTGTCAAATAATGCCGTGAACGCATAAATGTTTTGTTGCGTGTTTTGTTTGTTGCACAAACTAGGTACGGGGTCTTGATTTACCAAATGCCATTATTTTTGTTATTAGTAGCTTCTGGTTCCATTTTTCTCACTACGTGTATGTACATACATTTATATAAATTTTTATCGTAATAAAATCGTAAAAATTTGAATTAAAAATTTAATCGTCAAGAAAAATTTATAAAGAATCACAAATGAAAACAATGCCCAAATTCAACAAATACTGTTGCCATGCAATAATAAACATGTGGCATTGCCAATACTAAGTCTACTGTGTTTATGAACACTACATTGCTGTATTGCATTGCAAAGCGCGTTTATGAAGTCAGCCTTTAGTTATTAAGAAGTGTTCCTTATATAATTGGTAGTACAGTGTTTTTTTCTTATGTAGAAATCACTGAACAAGTACGATTTTAATCATGTTTCTTTAGAGTTATAATTTTCTCGTATCACAGTGATGTCAACCTGAAATCTGTCTTGTAAAGATAAGATACTACCAGGTGGTAGCATGATACAGTAAATCAGGTAGCCTCTGTTCGGAGAGGATTTTTATACCCTTAACTACAGGTGATAAGGGTATACCTATATAAGTTTGTTATTTGCGACCCCATAAAGTATACATATAAATTCTGAATCATGTCTATGTCATGCTCGTCTGGTAGTTTGTGAGTCTGTTAAAATCAACTTTTCTCAGCTCCCCGATGTCGTACGGATCCGTTACTGGTAGCAAACAATCAGAAACGGACATGTAAATACATACGTACATACATAAGTATGCATATACACACATACATACATACATAAATACACGTAGTGAAGGGTATATACGATTTGGCACAGCTGAATATAGCGCTCTTACTTGTTTTTATTAATTTTTTTTTTAAAAAGTTTAATTTTTCAGATGCTAGGAAGAGAGAATAAAATTATTTTTTATGTAAGGAGTTTAATTTTATAATGGTTGGTAGTTTCAAGTAATCTTAGGCTGCGTTTATAATGACAAAGTTTACTTTGACAAATTTTACTTTAACAAATTTTTTTGTTTTGTTAGAACGTTCTTAATTTTCAGGCATTTTTGATTGGCTGGTTTGCGATTTCCCAAAAAAATGAAACGGAATTTAAGAGTACAAAAAAGTTTTATTTTCTTTCTTTGAAAAATAATATTTTTCGGGCATTTTAGAGACCCATTGATTTCCGTTTGCATAAGCGACAAGTATTGAAAATATTTTCTCTAGATTTAGCGTCACTAATGGGACTTAACTGTGCTAACTAAACTGTGTTGGAGAACATCATAAAGATGTACAAAATTTCTGTTGTTTGAAATAATTTGAAATTAAAAACAAAATTTTACTCATTTAAATTAAAACATAATAACTTAAGCCTTTCACCCCTGAGGTTATTTTCGAAACATGTTTTTTTTTTGTAATTTTAAAGTCAAAAACATATGTAAGAAAAATAAAATATATAAGATGTTTAGGATGCATAAAGAGCAAAATCCTTTTTTAGTGGGACATTATGTCCGGAGAATCTTACGGGGACAATATGTATGCTCCACAGATTTTTTTATTTTTATCACAGAAAATGCTTTAAACTTTATCGGACCATATCAAATATGAAAATGTCAAAGGAAAAAGAAAAGTTACGACGTAATGCGTATTGCTGGGACGTATGATCTTAGTAGGAGCGAAAGGGTTAAATTAAGAAGATTGAAAAAAGAGATAGAGAGGGCTATGCTAACCTTGATTTAAATACTAGTTCAAAAAAATACTTAGTTACTGTAAACTAGTTAGCTTACTAGTTTTATTTATTTATAGTTTTATACTACTCATGTCCTTAACGATTGCATACTAAAATTGTTTCCCCTTTCTTTGGCACATTAAAATGACTTTTCCTTTTTTAACATAAAATACGGCATTAACTGAATGCATAGACTTTCGGTTACGATTTTAAGATTTGAGAAAAAATGGCTCAACTTATGCTTTTGAATATGAAAGTGACAAATCCTAATAGTATTGTATTGTCGGCCTGTTTTTGTAAAATAGAAACAAAATTTTATATGAGAATTTATATTAACACTGGTTGTTTTTACCTGGCATAGCCCGGGATAACAGACAATTAAAGAATTTTAATATTTATAAAAATACAATTTTTAATCCCTAAATAGCGGATGATAATATATGTTAAGCTTTTAAAGAAGGTGACCCGGCCTTTTCATAAGTATCCGTTTAGTGTCAGTATAGATAAATAACCTAGATACCGACTGCAGCGCCATCTGCCGGGCTGATTTGTGAATCTAAACCATCCAGGGCGCCAGCTGAAGCAGAGACACCAAATTTTAGAAAGTGTAACTGTCTGTTTTTATAAAATCAAAACAAAATTTTATCTTTATATAATAATTCAACTGTACGTGTGTATGTCACTGAACTCCTAAACGGCTGGACCGATTTGAATGAATAAAAAAATTCACAACTCTGTTTTTTTTTGCTGTAAAATAAAATGAAAAGTCCAACGTTAAGAAACATTTTTTAAAATCGTGAGAGCCATACGACTGTCAAACTTCTATACGTCATTTTTTAACATTTCATTACATATTGTCTTCACACTATCATACTTTCTCGTTTTATTTAAGTTTTTGATATGTCGTATTACTCAGTATTACAATGTGAAGCGGGCTTTCTCAGTAAATATTTTTATTAACATTTTAAATTAAGACTTGGTACCACCGATAAAAACCACTAAAACTTAAAGCACTAGGCATTAACTCAAAAATTTTGAGCGTCTAAATTTAAAAAAAGCACTAAAATCAGTGCTAAAAACTCTAAGTTGACACATTAAGACAGTGCTGTCGACATTTTATATTTTTCTTATTATTGACCTCTTTTGACTATTACGAATCTATCTATCTATCTAACTAGTAACTGGTTAAAAATTGAGCTGCAGGGTATTTTTTACAATTTAAATATCTACGCCCTTTATAGATATGGACTTCTGACCCTCTGTTGCCAAAGCTCAATTTTTTAAAGACAACAGGCAAATAATCCAAATTTGCAACTGCTAATAATGCAAACCTGGCACTTCGAATTGATAAGAGCATTATTAATTGTTATGGCATTGTTACAACGTTTTAAGAGCTGCTCATAGTACTAGAAATGTTAATTGCGCAATCTGTATGGCTGGTATGAAGTGCTCAAGCATGTTTTCACATATACTTCGTACACGGGCGTCAAGTTTTTAAACTTATAAAAACAAAAAACAAAAAATAATTATAAATCATCCTTTTTGACGAAGCTGAGATAAGTATGTATGTCCTCTAGTCAGTGAAACCAATTTGCGTTGGTAGCAAATAAACAACACACAATTAGCTGTGGAAAATATTTAACACACATCTAAAACCAAAATGTAAGTATATTAATTATTAAAATCCACATGAAAAACTAAATTCATAGGCTGGTCTGTTGTCAATCACACGGAAACAAAAAAAAATATTTAAAGCTAAACTGAAAAGCATAAGAAATTTTTTAAAAAGACACTAAATATTTACAAAAAAAAAAAAAAAAATT
>NDXZ01007641.1:4872-23879 GCA_003055125.1 Paykullia maculata | reverse complement strand
GGTATAAAAATTTTTCGTAGAGAAAATACAATGGTTGTCATGATCATGTTTCAACTATGTTTTTTCTTCGCGTGCTCTCTTTACTTTTGGCTTAAATAAATCGATTGATAACAATGTAACTGATAAAAATTCAAGACAATATTATCTAAAATATCTAATAAATAATATAATTTGTATAGAAGGTGTCGCGTCTACTATTTTTATTCAGCCCATCTATCGCATTTATTACGGCACAAGTCATTATTGTTAACGAAACGACAAAAACTTTTGATTCGTTATTTCCGAAGTTAATGATTATCGGATTGTGAAAAATTACTGAATCGCACTAGAGAAATCTATTGATTCTTGATTAAAATGAAATGGGGGGGGTGAGTAAAACCTCCAAACACGAAAGCAATATTATTACAGCAAAACTAAATTAGTTAATAAAACGTAACCCTGGTTTTATAGCACCTACTAAGTGACGAAAATAAAATTCTTAAATGTTCTCTTCGAAAATATATATACATATATATATGTATGTAAGCATATTAAAGAATAACCCCCATATTCATAAAAAAAATTTTAAAGGTTTATAAAACAAATTTTGTATGAAAATTTAGTTCAATAAACTTAAAAATTGCTTATGAGTATGGGGGTAAATAATTACAAAAATATTCTTCATTATCTCTAAATTTACATATACAAAACTACGCTTTTGTGCGTACACATACATATGTATGTATATCCTTTATCTATATCTTAGTTTAGATAAGTATAAATTGTGCCTGTATCTAACAGTCAATTTTAATGTACTCCTCATTAAAGTGTCACTTGAGATTTTTACACATGTCTTTATGAAAAAAAAAACGATGAAGAAAATCATAATATATTTTTTTATTGTTGATGTCGTACTTATGTAATGGTTATTAACGTTGTTGCCCCTGTAATCTGTTTTAACATACACATTTATATCAACATTTCATTTTCTAAACATAATTTAATAACAAAAGGCAGAAAATGAATTTAAATTAAAAATAAAATTAAATTGAAATTTGTTTAAACAAACTTTAGATTAAGTTGATTTTATGTTATCAATATTTTACATTAAACATAAATGTAAAAATTGTATTATACTTAATGAATGTACATGAACGTGTGTACTTAAGAGAACAAAATATATACTTGAAGATGTGAGATTTTAAAACATCTGCATCCATCTACCTATTGGCATGCTTAACAAATACAACGAATCCCCCATACACCTTCTGTAGATTATGTCACATAATCCATCATAACAAATCAACAATCATTAACATTTTCATATTTGTGTCGCATTAGTTCAAAATGGATATGATATTAAAATCACTCCTTACTGTTATAAGTACATCTCATAAATCTTTTGATGTACTACTTTAAAAAGCCCTAAAAAAATTGTTAACATACAAATTTTATGTTTTGTGTTTATTTATTCAATACCCGAAATATTGTCATCCATTTTAAAGTTCTAGTTAAAGACCATGCCACAAAGCACATCTTACCCAACCTTTATTAAATTTTTTTTCTCTTAAGAAATTGCCCACTCCTTTATCCATCTTTTCATTTATGCTTGAAAATAACATTCATCATTTTAAATTGTGTGTGTGGTATATTTATGTCGCCATCTACTTACGTTGTGCAAACTTTTTTTTCATAGAAAATTTATACAGTTTAGCTCAAAAATAGTTCATATATGTAGATCATATTGAAAAATAAACTAAAATGATCAATTATATGCTTCCGTGGTTCCCTTAGTAAAAGCCAACAATATTCTGTGACATTTCTAGGAAACTCCAATGCAAAGAAATTATAAAAATGGTTGTGCAGAGTTATTAGCTGATCGCATTAGTGAGCGTGGCACCTTCCATGCAATGTAAATCGTTAGTTCTAAATATGTATTTAAAAAAAGGCGATAAAAAAATTTGCGTAACTGAACAGTGGGCGTAGCAGTTTCAATACAATATTACATTACAATAATATTTTTTATATCTTGCCAAAGGTGAGAACAAGAATATACCAAGTTGTTCTAAATAACTTAAAGTTAAAAAAAAGTGATACCTGCACCAAGAAAAAATATTAAAGTTTCTTTGTTGTAGATTTTTATTAACGTTCAAAATTTAAGCTTTACTCGTATTATATAAATTACAAATTCAATTGTTTAAACATTAAGCTGGATGCATAATTTATTGTAATAACACACCTGCCATGCCTCTAAATTTTTCTCTCTTTCTCTCTAATTTTTTGTTTGTGCAACGCAGGAGGCTGAAACAAACAACACCATCAGTAGGTGAACAATAGTAATGTTATGGCTGAACACTGAGTTATTTACTAAAGTTGAGTTGGTAAATGGATGTAGATATAAATACATATTTGTCTTAAAACTTGCATGCTTAGTCAGCTAACATTTGTATACAGTAGGGCAATACATTTTTTTCATTTATAAATATGTACAATATTAAAGGGCAACCGTTAAGTAGAACTTGCTTCTTATCTATTTGTATTTAGGAGCCTAAAATATTAATTGGGACAATGATGGAAAACATCTCCATGCTTTCTTATGTTTCGTTGTTATTTAATCTCTTTTTAAATGATGTTGCTCTTTGTTTAAAACAATCACCCAGAGAAAAAACATGGTTGAGTATGTACATGGTAATATGTGATTGTGATTATGTGATGTGAATATGTGATGATTATTACAATCGTTATATGATCGCCATAATCATAATATGGTTGTAGTCATATTTTACGTCAATACTATGATCATATATATGATGGCAAGAATCAATATGTGTTTGTCCAAACTATAAACTTTGTTACGTTATGTCAATAAATAGATGTAGATGCTCTGAAATTTCGAATTAGTGAAAAATGAGAAGTAAAAATGTACACACTTTAAAAATTTTTTTAAGAATCAGATTTATTCAGTAAAAAATTTAAATTTTATGTAACGAACCTGATCGCTAGATCCTAACCCTTTAGGAACCGTGCTACCTATACTACCGGCCGTGCTCATGGAAAATGGGGTTGGTTCTTGGTCCTATAGAATCAGAACGGTATACTACATAATTATTTAAGATTATGGTAGCTACCCAGCAAAAAATTATGCTTTCTTGGAAGCAGCTTTGTAGTTGTGCACCGCTTCCAGTTCTATGAAAGATTACATGATTTTTGTATAAGATTCCTCGCGTAGAGGCTCTTCATTATAGCTTCTTAATGATCTTTTTGAAAAACTGCTGAATATACTAGTTTTCACATGACTTTTGTAAGCTAATAGTTTTAAAAGACAATAAAAGAAGCAGTAGGGACGCACTAGTCACATTTACTGCTTTCAAATAAAAATTTTTTTTTTGCTGGGTAACAACCCAAATCGACCACTAAAAAAAATATGTACAAATATAAAGGATAAAGGAAATAAAACAAAAATGGGAATGCTCAGATGAAGAGGTATAGATGTCGTCTCCTCTTCATTAATCTCTACCCACATGCTTCAAATTATTTAATAATTTTATATGCAGAACAGCTGTATAAAAGAATTTTTGAATTTACTTTTTTAAATGATGGCAGAAGTAAAAAACCAACATTTGAAGATATTTTAAATGCAGAAAACGCTGATTCTATACAAAGAAAACTGAAAGTGTCCAGAGATTATATAATGCTCCCTTGACTATACAAACTAACATTTAAAAACTTATTTAATAGATCTCATTATTTGTTATATGTTTTCTTTTTTTTGATATAATAAATGAAATAATTTATTGTATCGTTTTTTATTGGGCGGGAATTCCCGGAAAATTGAAAAATCAACACCGGGAAATGAAAAAGTCCGGGAAAAAATTTCTAATGTCGTCAAAACATGATGGAATATGCTTTAATAGTTTATTAAGACAAATAATGTTATTAAAAATTTTAACCGATTTTTAGCTCCTTAGAGTTATGTTTAACTTTTTGACAATTTAATTAATGTTTTCAATCTAGTTAAAGATGCTGTAAAAGTTATAAATTGCTAGGGGAAAAACTAGTCAATAGCTAATGCTTTTATTAAAACTTAATAAAGGTAGTATTGAATATATACTTAAATATACAACTATCCAAAACGAGGATTAATTCAACAAAAAATAAATGATCGCTTGTGAGATTTCTAATATATCAAAAAAAATCCTAATACTAGCACATTAATATAATTTTTATTACACATCATATTTAATTCTAAAAAAAAAAGTCTAGAAAATCTAAAATAAATTCTTAACTGAATTTTAATTTTTAAGTTATCAAATATAAGATATTTACAAATGAAATAAAGTCCGCCCAATCCCACACTTTAGTAAAAGCTCAGAATCATCTGCAAGCTCTTTAATAATTAAGCTTTAAACATTTTGAAATTTAATTTACATGCAGGCTGTATCTCATGTATTATTCTCTTACTTACATAAATATTACAATACGAGCCGAGAAAGTAAATACTTTATCATAAAATTGTATTATTTCTTAATACCGATTTCCATTTCTATTTATCAGTATGGGGCATATTTATAAAATACTTCCTTTATTTCTTTAACAACAACACCCTTTTTCTTCACTCTGCGCACTTTTCAATTAAATTTACATTTATTTTATTATTATATCCCCACTGTAAACGATGATAACGCGGTTTTACACATGTTGCCCATATTAAAATATAACACAAATTGAAATTCTGTTTAAAAAAGGAAACAAAGAAAAAAGTAAGACATACTGCCTGGCAATAAGAAAACACTAGAAAAAACCTTTTCGCCATATGGTGATGGAAGGCAAGCATTCATGGTTGGTTTTTTGGTTGGTTGGTTGTCAGTGGCTTATGCCACTACCATTAGAAAAAAGTAAGTAATGAATGAAAGATGGATGAATGGCATAATCAAAAGCTACCACTACTAAGCACACAGCAAATATTTTATGTTCCTTTTTTTAAAACACTGAAGAACAAAACACATTAAAGCGTGCACACACAAAGACACGGCGGACTTCAATAACATTGTTGTCACCGCCATGTCGCAATGATAAAAATAACACTGTAGTTCATCATGCATCCCTATTGTCGATTTTGTGGCCTTTACGGTTTATACCAACTACTTCGTACTTCTTACCTTGTACTTTTTATACACTACAGCGTTTAGCAAATCATAAAATCATTAAGTATGAAGCAGAAAAAGAACCAGTAAGAAAAACACAACTACGAAACAAAACGAATTACAAACATAATGTGTTTCAAAGTTTTATGGCAATAAAAAAAATATATAAAGTTTATTCCTGCGACGTGCAATGTTTACTTTTTTCCACACAACAAGTTATAGAAGCAGTTTGTCAAAGATTGATAACATTTTGGAATTAATTAAAAAAAAACGATTTTCAATTATTAAAATTTCATTTATAACTATCTTTTTGAAACAGTTACAGGTAAAAATTTATGGTCTTACAAATTAATGATTTTTAAAAGATATTTTCCATCAAAAACTTGTTTTATAAACAATTAATAAATTAAAAAATTGTTTATGAATTAAAGGTTCATATTTATGAGCAATTTTCAAAAAATTATTTTTCAACACTTGAAAAGGGTTTCATATTTTAATTTAAAAAAAAACTTTCTTTAAATAAAAAAATTTCGATTATAAAACATTTTATCTATTGTCTCTTATTTCTTTATTTGTAGAACATTTTCGGTTAGTTTTAAATTTTTAAAAGTAAAAAAAAATTCTCTATTAAAGAAAACATTTTTAAAAAATTGTAAAATACTTCAGATAATTCCTTTAAATTAAACTTAATTCCTTACAATCCCTGAAAAAACATTAAGCATGAGAAATTTATATGTACAAGTGCGTGCATACAACACACATATACATAATTATGTACATATATAATATCATACATACATATAGGTAAGTATAAAGTATTTAAAAGTATAATAAATGTAAAGCAAAAAATCTCACTGTCATTTTATACAACTTAAACTATTTAAAGATGCATTTGAAAAAGTAAATTGAATTTATTATGATTCTAACACGCATGTATGTATGTATGTTTGTTTCAAAGTATGTATTGGTGTATTTTGCTTTATTGTTATAAATGCACAAATGTGATATGGGTGTATATGTATGTATCGAATTTTTTGCACTAGTAAACTGCTTGTCGGTTGTAACATTTAAGAGTCAACTTAGTTTTTTTGCAGCTGACATTAAGTAAGATAGATGTGGTTCGTGGTAAGAGGTCAACGCGTGCTAAATTCGTTTTGGGGTTATTAATGCGGACAAAACCTTGACCAAAATAGTTTAAGAACAGAATAAACAGCAAGCTTAGGTGAATTATAAGGGAGGATTTTTTAAGAAGTGGAAAATTTTTTGTAAACGGACAAGAATTGTGTTAAACTTGCTTTATTTTTAAGACTATTTTACGGAACTATAGTTTGAAGACAATTTTGGTTATGTAGTGATCTTAGCGGCTGGCGCGTATAACGGCTTACTCTTAAGATTAAATTTTAGCAAAAGCACTTTGAATGTTGGCTTTCAAGTGTTTTTTTCTGGTTAATCGATTAAGCCATCTAAATACGCCAAATCTCACCGATGAAGTGGCATATCAACATGTTGATTTTGGGAAGTGAATCGTTCCTGAAATGTGTTCTTTCTTCCTTCTTTTCTCTGTGGAATGTGATACCGTTATGCTGAAACCACATGTCTGCACTATCACCGTCTTCCATTCGATGCACGAAAAAACTAATTATCCTGTCCCTGTACCAGTGTTTTCATTTTATAAATGGAGAAAAGCTTCAAGTAATTAGTAAAAAATTCTCCTAAGGAATTTTTAGAATTGTACACTTCAAACCAAAATTCGTTGGATTTTTTTCATATTTTTTGATTTTTGGAACGCTTGGTTCTTAGGGGAATTTATTTTTTCTTTTTATCTACACTAAATATCATTATTTTTGTTGCAATTCAAATATTCAACCAATATTTTATGTGGCAATTTAAAATTTAAAGAAATTTCTTGTCTTAGTTCGAGTACTAAAAAAAGCACTACAAAAAATGGAAAAAGCGTCACGAAATACTCTTTTTTTAAAAATGGTATTCGGAAAAAATAAAAGGGCAACGAGAACAAGAAAGCATCATAAAATACCCGAAAAGTGTTAAAATGGAAGGAACACTGCTCTGTGCCATTGAAAATTTTTTAAACATATAAACCAAATAAACAAAATTGGTGACTTTTTACTGATGACGTAGGATTTTGACTATAGCCATTTATCGAAAAATGTACTTCACTACCCAAAAAAAAAAAAATGTTATTCAAAATAATTTTAAGTAATTTGCAAGCTTTTTTTAGGCATAGGTTCATTGTGGCGTGCATTGCCAAACTAAACTAACCTCAAAACAACCGAGAGCTCTCAAATTAAAATGTATTGAAAATTGAAAACGACCTTAATTTAAGTGCTTTATATGGCAATAAGATATATGTATAATCTTATCTTTTTTACCCCTTATGTGCGCACCTTGGTACTCATTATAAGGATAATATGCATCAGGGTTGCAAAAATTAGTACAATTGTACTTCTTTTGCTACACTTTAAACCCCAAAAGTACAATGGTACACCAATTACCTATTTGGTACAATTTACGAACTTTCTCGGTTTATATTTTTTTTTTACGTTTTTTAGAACTTCCCAAGTTTATCTTGATTGATTTACGCTGGCAACTCATTTTTGCTATCAATCCTTTCTGATTTATTGTTTGCATTCACCTGTTTATTTGCAAGCAACTACAACTAAAACAGATGCTACAAGGTGGGCCAAAAGAAGTCATCCGACAGACGAATTGTTACGCAAAAAAAAAGACACGATTATTTCGCGTTCTTGGGGAGTGTATCGATCCATGGCTTGTTCACTTGTATTCTACATCTGTCTAGTTAACAAATGTCAAAACATTTGGCATTGGCCGCCATTTGCAAAAATAAGAGCATCTTCCAATAGGGTGATTTCTTTTGGCCCACCTTGTATATCTATTAACTAAAAAGTAGTAGTTTACATAAAATTTTCTTAAAAAACAATTATTGCATAGAAAATAATCAATCTGTGTTTAAATATTAAATGTCAAAAAATTTTGTTTCAAATTTTGCGAGGTGCTGAGAGTAAAAGTAGATTTTGACAACGAAATTCTGAACTGGTTAAGTAAATTTATTCCAGACAATGTTGTTTCGGGAAAAACGAATAGTATAGTGCCAGATCTAATAAAAATTTTTTCCAAACGAATATGTAAATGTTTACTCAATTTGACACAGTTTAGATCCGTGGCGGATATAGAAGTATTAAAAGATTGAAAAAGTTTCTGAAATGAAAAACTAGTTGAATGAATTAATGTTTCCGGAACTTTCAAGAGTTGTAGCTGGGATGTTATCAATTTCACATTCGTCAATCAGGTTTTTTTTATTCCCTAAATATCATTGAAACGAAAGAAGGAAATATGCTTCATTAGTCTACAGTTTCCGGTCTTAAACAGACAAAAGATTTGGTAAGGTCATCAAATTTTTGTTGTTTTAGTTTCAAAATACCAAATAATTTGTTACCAAAAACAATTTGATCTCATGAATATATCGGTAGACTTTTTATCTAATTTATTTTATGTTTAAATATGTACCTATGTACATATATCTTAGTGCAGTTTCTTTTTTTAGGATATACTTTTAAGTATAAATGAATTTTTAAGTACAAATGTTAGTTTTAGTATTACAAAAATGAACTTTAATGTACAATTTTATGTTATGTTTATGTTTTTTAGTACAATTGGGATCGAAAAAGTACAATTTTATGAGCTTGTTGGTACAATTTTGATGTTCTCATTTTGCAACCCTGATATGCATATCTGAAAAGTTTTTTTTGAAAAAAAAATTTTTTTTTGCAGCCGTTCAGATAATTTTTATTTTGTAATTTGCGTGAGAGACCAATTTACTCTTAACACCCTTAACTGCGCACCAAGCGCCATTGTAAGTATGTTTTCTGAAGTTGTTAGTATCTTTGCCTAAATAAGAAGTTCAGATTTTTTCAAAAAAATATATATTTAATTCATTCTGTTCAAGTTGTTCTTTGTAAAAAATTTGCCAAATTTTACTACGTTTTAACATTGACTGTCGATAAATAATAAATTTTATTTCAATTTTAAAATACTTAGATTTACTTTTACAATATTTGAAACCTTAAAGCAACATCAAATATAAATTTTATCGCTTCCATTTAAGTCTAGTGAAGCAAAAGTAACAAGTTTATGTAAAGATTTTAATGTTTAAAGGTAGTGATATAATAACTTTTGCGGCAACAAATTTGCAACACTAATTTAGTGTAAGAGTCATTGTTTCAACACACAAATAATAAAGGCCAACAACAGCCGCAGCAGTAAAAATATCAAATGTAACGGCAACAGCAACGACTATAAGTGCATACAACATATTGCTGAACGCATAAATTTAAACGATTTTGTAGAAACAGAGAAGAGTTAGACATTGAAGTTTTGCATATGTATATTTTTCTGAAATTCATATAACGGTAGTTTTACCGATAAAACAGGTTAGAGCGATTTTTCATTGTGATAAATGTGAGGGAGCTGCAGTAGTTGATATTCCTATATTTACTAAACATAAACGGAAACTATAATATACAAATATAATACAGTAGTTCTCTCAGTTTAAGGTAGCTTTAGTGTTTTTATTTCTACTGTCAATTACTTTCTATTCTAACTTAATTAAAATTTTAGTCACATTAAAATTTTTTGATATTTGTTTTTATTTTTATCTTTCAGCTAATTTATATTTAAACATAAAGACTTTTTTATTATTTATACAGGGTGTCTGGTGGCAGATTCATATTTTCAAACTTAAATAAAAAACGTAATAATTGACACAAAGTTTTATTAAGAGCATAGAACGATAAAATGAAAATGCGGATCTTATTTTTTAAAGTCTTCCAGTATGTTTGTATGTCATCCAGATGTCTTCCGTCAAGATGAACACACTGTTCCAAACGGAGCCTTGTGTTCTGCGCCACACGCTGCAGTAAACTTGGTTCAATTGAGCTGATTTCTCGACGAATATTTTCCTTTAAAGCCACAAGAGATTAGGAAATATCATCATAAACCCTCTCTTTGAGGTAGCCCCATAAAAAAATCCGTGGGAGTTAGATCGGGTGACCTCGGTGGCCATGGGATGTCCCCAAAGCGACTGATCAGATTTTAGGGGAAATTTTCCCGAAGCAAATTCATCGAAGCTCTGGCTGTGTGTTTAGTCGCCCCATCCTGTTGAAACCACGTGTGTGGTCTCGCAGGCAAGAAGAATTCCGTAATCATGCGTCGATAATTTTCACCGTTGACATTCGTTGCCTGGCCTCGGGAATTTTTGAAAAAAAATGGTCCAATTATCTCATGCGATTGATGTTTCAATCGAGAGTTGCGGGTTCTTGGATACCAGTAATGGCAGTTTTGCTTGTTGACGTGGCCGCGCAAGTGAAAATGAGCCTCGTCGCTCCAAAAGAAATTGGATTTACAGTGCGAAAACGCTCCAACATCGTTTCACAAAAAATTTTGCGTAAATCAAAGTCACTTTCTTTCAGTTCTTGAACGATTTGAATTTAAAAAGGATGGAATTTCAGATCCTTTTTGAAAATTTCATGAATAATCGCTCTTGGAAGTCCCAGTGAGGCTGCTCTTTTCCGTATTAAAAGTCGCGGATTTTCACGTAAACTTCTTTCAACCAGTTCAATATTTTCGGAAGTCTTTGAAGATCGACTGGGCCCTGGCCGTGGGACATTCATAGCCGAAGCAGTTGCGCGGAACCTCTGCACCAACGAACGAATTAAATTTACACTTGGTCCATCACGTATTCGCCGAATACCGAACTTTGAACAAAATTGTCGACGAGCAATTACGTAAGGATCATTACATTTAAAAAATGTCTCCACAGCGAACGCGCGATGCTCACTCGATCTGACTGACAAATCCGCACAATCGATAATGCAACGGCGCCACCCTCCTTCCGCACCGTTAATTACTTTTTGTAATAATCGTATTTAAAAATATAAATTTGCCACCAGACACCCTGTAGTAAAAGTTTTCTGTAAACGTTTTGTACCTTCGAGAGTTGGAAAAAGGTTATTTATGTAATGACTATAGCTATTTCGATTACTTAAATATATCGTAAAATTACTTTATCAAGTTATATAATCTGCAATAATCCTTGATTATCAAAAACATATTATGATAATTTTGATTTTTGTTTAGACAATGATTTCATTGTAATAATTAATTTGTTAACATTTTCGTTTTAATGTCTAAATCTTCAGATTAAAAATGTACAGACTTTTGAATGCCCGAATTAAACCAAAAAAAAAAAAACACCCAAATTATTTGCTTTAAAATGTTTTCTTTCACTCTTTTTTACCATTGAACTTATTAGTTTTCTAAATAACAAAACATGCAAGAATTTAATCGCCGTTGTTTGATTTAAATAGAAACTCAACATACATATTTATATCTGTATGTTTGTACATAGGTGTATATTTTGTTCGTTTATTTACATTAAAACCACTGTTTTTCCACTGGTTAATTTTTGGCTGTCATCAGTAGCAAAAACTTTGATGTTAACAATAAATTCATATTGTAACAGCTTTCTACACAATGGAGAAGAAACAAAAATAAATTGAAAAAGGTGAAAAGAAGAATTTGCATAAGGTCATGTATAGTAAATTGTCATCATGCGAGACCGACACGGCAACATTTTCAAACAGAGCAGTAGAGTTTATTTAAACATATATATACATATACAGCTAACTTAACTTAACTGAACTGAACAGTCAAGTGAGTAACTTGTTCATTCGGCCAATTAAATTTTCGTGTCCATGTTTCACACAGATACTTTATGTGTAAATAGTGAGTGATACACTTGGATAAGGGAAATGCAAATTTGATCATTGCAAAGAACTTGAAATTTGAAAGGAAATCTTTTAATATATACATACATATATGTTTAATAAGCAAAATAAAAGCATAATAAGAGCACTATATACGGCTGTGCTAAATCTTATATACCCGTTACAACGTAAAGGTATTTAATAAGAAGTGTTTTTACGTATGTATGTACATATGTATTTATTTATTTATATACAAGTTTGTCGCCCATATCTTTGCAGACTCTGGGCCAATTAGTACACTTTTTTAAATTACCCAAAAGACTTATCTTACACACGAATACAATTAGTTTTTGAGTAAAAAAATAAAAAAAGTTTTATTTTTTTTTTTGCTTATATCTCCTTAATTTCTTTTTAATTTCTCAAAAGACAAAAGGCCGTCCTACACACAGATACAATAATTTTTTGTGTGAAAAAAATATAAAAAAAGATAAAAATCTAAATTTGGTAATTTTTAATAGAGAGAATCTCGGGAAAATAGTTTGATAGTTTGATACCAGTAACGGGACTTCAGGAGGCTGAGAAAAGAGTCGTAAATGAATTTGAGAAATTACAAACAAAATGAAAAACTTATGTATATATATACGCCCTTGCCCCCTGTAGTGAAGGGTATAATGAGACACATAAAATCCAGATTTCTAGATACAAATAAGGCAAGCGCACAACTTATGGTGCTTTAGTATTAAATTTCATTATCTCTCACCTTTTTTAACTGCACCATCTTTTATCTATTCTGCCTTCTGTATTCAAATTCAAATGTGCAAAGAGGTTACAGTATGTGTGCATGTATGTGTATTTAAATTATATTAGCGAAAATTTCATTGTTTTCTTACATTGTTAACGTCGCAAAGAATATGTTGTTGCTTTGTTTAAATATTGCCTCAGGGTTACTCCACCTTATTTGCTTTGTCACCTCTAAGATGTCAGACCTTGAAAGAATATGAACCTACAATATTTATGCGCATCAGTTAGGGTTGCCAGTTACATTTTTAGGCTTTTCCAAACTAACTAGGTTACATAGTAATTTTGCTTAAAAAAGGTTTTCTGTTAAAAAAAAAAACAATAATAAAATTTTTGTGCATATGGTGGGACATGCTACAAACAGAATTTTTTATCCTTATTCTCGTTTATATTTTAACAATAGAATTTTGCATATCATTGGCAACTACCACTTCAAATCTCATAATTGGTATTTATATTATGGTATCTTAAGGCCTTAAGATTTTTCATGGGGCTGGAATTGAATCCTAGAACTAGTTTATTTATAAGATAAATATACTTTGAGACAATTGCACAAAAAAAAAATATATCATAAAGATAAACTGTCGAAAACATAAGCAATAAATCTTCGTTGTTTTCCTGTTGTTCTCTTTTGTATCATATCAGAGTTATTCTCAGTTGTAGGTCCTATGTAGAAAATTTTATATACGCGTGAAACAAAATACAAAATAATGGCAATAATACTTAGTTTTCGTAACCACGTCTGGCGTGCTTATAATTTTCTTCCAGGGATATAAAATTTAAAAAATATATAGTTTTATGATTTTGCCTTTACAAATAAATCTGGTTTACTCGCAAAATACAACAGATTTTATTCACTAAAAAAGAAATCCCGCACGGAAGGTAATATTCTTTTTCTAAAAGCGTGATATTTGGCAACGCTAGCATTAGTTACATCAAGTTGAAGTGTAAATAGTAAATAGAACAAGTGGTACTGTAGATATTTTTACATGCAAAATATACGCCAGTAGAAAGAAAACGAAAATAAAATAATTTTTTATATATTTTTAATTTTTATTATTGTTATTTTGTAACAAGATTCTTTTGTTATTTTTGATTTTTTTGAAATACGCTATAAATCAAAAAAAATAATGTTAAAAGAAATTTATAAATGGTGCTTTATTTAAGATACTTTTGCTTGAAAAATCATAAATTAGGCAATACATTGACTTAAAAAAAATTACTAGTCGATGAATAAACTTTGAATGATAATTATTATGGTTTGTTTCTTTTATACTACAAGAATTAGCTTAGATTTATCACCTTTTTTTCCCAAATCATACTTTTAAATTTTTGAAATACTTTTTGATAAAAAACACAAATTTAAATGCCTAAAATCCTGGGTAAAATAAGGAGTCATTGCAATTTTAAAAATTTCATAGTTTATGAATCATAAATATACGATAGACACAAATAGTTCTTGGTGGGTGGAGGGAGTGCTTATTAAAAATAGAAAAACGAAGTGGTATATTTTCTTCGTTTCTTTGGTGCTTGTTTTTTAAATTATTTTATTTAATTTAACTGAAAATATGAAATATTGGGAAAGTAGTCAGGATGTTGTACATAATGATAACTTTTTCGTGTTGCATTATTATTTTAAGATTTTCTGCTAAAACATAAATACTTAAAGATTTATTATTATGCATTTTTTTAAATATTTATCAATATTTTTCAGTACGAGTATAAAAATGACACTTATTGATAAGAGCATCAACATTGCAATGACATTGCACATAATTTCAAGTAAAATGTTTCTATACTAACGTAACAATAATGAAATATGTATATGTATGTTATATATACATTTATTACATTATGGACATCTTACTGCAGCTTACTTGGCAATATTGTATTTTGTGAAAATAACAAAAGGGATAGATTGATAATAAATATGTACGTTTAATTTCTAGTATAACAGAAAACATATTCTTACTAACAAGAGCGGATTAGAGAAAAGGGTCCTTTTTCGAATAAGACAAAATAAAATTATGACATGCATTTATAATGATGAAACAATCTAAGGCACGCCGTTATGATCATAAGTAAATTATTTGTATTAAAAAATTCTTTGAAAAATACTTTATTATAAAATAAATTAGTTTAAATCCTACATAATTAAAACATTTCAATTAATACTGTTCAATAAACTAAATAATTTTTAGTTTATTTCACATAAATTTTTTACCTTCGACATTTGCTGACAAAGGAAACGCGCTGCCTGAAATATCTGGGTATATATTTTTAGCGTTACAAAAACGAGCTTTTGTTATGTCCTATGAACCAAATATACTTTTTCGGAAAGGGGAGAAAAAATGAAAATACACGTGTATCGGCGATTTTCATGTACACGTCAGAAATGTTTTTTTATGTATACTTTAAAGCTCGTAGTGTCCGTCTGTCCGCCTGTGTGAAAGACTTTGGATCGATTTTTAACCCTTTTTCCGTGATCCAATCGAGCTGAATTTTTGTAGTCAGACTCGTGGAAATGTCTGTATCACGTCAAATTTAAAAAAAAAAGAAAAAAGATAATTTACAAATTCAAACTGGTTATATGCTTTTATTACCAGGAACAAATGCTTCATGTAAAAACATTTTTTTGTTAATGAATAATATTTAGAATGATAAAGATAATGAAATTAGTATAGACACTTTTAAAAGTATTCTAATTTTATAAAATAATATTGGACTTTCATGAAACAAATATTAAAATAGAAAATCTATTGTCCTGAATAAAAATATTAAATATAAATAAGTTTGACCTTTTTTTGAGTAATATTTATATATTTTTTATATACATGTATATACTTAAACAGCACCAATATTTTTCAAATAATTGAAACCAAAATAAATGAAATCAGGTAAGAAACCGTCTTTATAAAGAAACTTAATTTTATGTTATAGTCTGTAGCATCTCCATAAATATATTTTAAAAACTTGGTAATATTTTATTTGTAATTTTCATTGAAAAATACAATTTGATTTTATATGTTTTTAAAATGTTCAATCGTGTTTCACTATTGTAAATAACTACTTTAAAAATGTTTATTGTTTATTTGTAGAGATGGGATTCTACTCGGTATTTACCCGCTGTGTGGGTAAATACCGGGTAAATACCTTTTTTGGGAATTTATTTGGGTATTTATAAAATGCATTTCAAATGCAAACTGTAAAGCTAAAGAGGATTTGTGGGCTAACAATTTTGTGTGGAGCTGCATACAAGAAATATCTCCTTGTACATGGTAGAAAAGTATGTGCGTGACCACAGAATTGACTAGGATAGCGGTTCGTATATTGACTGCTCCATGTACTTCAGCAGCCACTGAACGCTCATTCAGCACTCAAAGTTTTATCCACTCAAAAAAACGAAACAGATTAACTGCAGATAATGCCGGAAGAGTATGTTTTATATCACATAATGGAATCTCTACAATAAAGACATACGGCAAAAGGGTACTTCCAAAACGTTTTACCGGCTGAGGATGAAATCATGAATTCTGCCAATTCATTTGAAGAAGCACCTTCCACTTCCACTGGTATCACTCATTCTGCACCTCACTTTTTAAGATATTTTCAGAGTGAAACTGATAATGGCAGTGACAGTGATTTCGATCAATGTAAAGTAATATTGCAACAATAAATGTGTCTATATAATATAGTTATTATCTTAAGTTGTTACTTTTCTTCTGCTCAGTAAGTATTTTTATTACTATTTATAAAATTTATTATAAAACACACTTAATTATGCATCGCAAAGTGTTTGTTCACCAAATTTTCTACAACATAGTTTATATCCACCTTTTAGGTAAATACCTGGGTATTTACCCATTTTTACCCAATTAACCTATTTTACCGGGTATTCACCAGTTGGGTATTTACCCTCTTCCCATCTCTATTTATTTGGCGTTTACTGATATTTATCGTTTAAAAATACACAAATACAACTTTTACAATAGAATCACAATGTTTACAACTAAATATTTTAAAAATGTAATTCAACACACGATAGAGGTACAAAGGACAACTATAAATATTTACGAACAAAATTTTTTGCATTTTTTAATTGTATTCTTTATATAATAACTTGATTTGTTTTATCTATTTGTCAGGTGACTGTATTGACTGACCGACAATTTTTCTATTCGCAAAAATATGTTTGTGTATTTACAGAAATTTGTTATAAAATGAAATCTTTTTAAATCGTATAAGATCATAAACATTTTTAAAAACAATTTCGTATAGTATTTGGCTTTCCTTTTGAAACCTTTATACACATTTTTGCACCCACATGTTTTCAATTTAATACTTAATGTCTTTCAATTTAACAATTAAATAATTCGTATGACACTAGTACTTTATTTTCACCAGAACTAATCAAATTATTTTCAATATACTGCGTACACAAAGGAGTACGTTTAGTTATGGCACTGGCCCCCACCATTTGACTGTTGGTATTCCTTTGTGAAATAAACTAAAAAATTACTCTTACACGTCGTACATATTGTTGGTTTATTCATTCATTCATTCATTCATTCATCGATATCCTTTCAGTAAATACTATACAAAAACTAAAAATATGCCAATAAACTGTGAAAATATAAAATTCCAAGTTTTAATGGCGTGCAAATGCTGGTATTTTCTATAAATGGGGGAGCGAAAAGAAACGTGGACGAACAAGGGGGGAAAAAAACTTCAAAACGTAGAATAAGAAAATTTTTGCCAGAAAATTGCCTTTATTGTTAGTTAATGTAGTACTTGAAAGGTGATAGATTTCGAAGAAACTAAATTTGGCTTATTATTATATTTTTTGTTTACATTTTATATTAGTTTAATGACCATAATATATAGTGAATGAATAAATAAGATTTACAAAAAAATCCTTTCAATATCTTATTGACTTAAAAAAGAAAATGATTAGTTCTCTGTTTAATAAAAAACATTCATAAATTTAATAAAAATAATTAAAAGTAATAGTCAGTCTGCCCAACTATATTACAATTCCGATATTAGACATTATGAATTTCGAAAGGGAAAGTTAGGTTACCGTAAAATTTATTTATGGTAAGTTTTTAACAATCATGCGAGCGTTGAGGTTATTTCCGGGAGTGGACCCAAGCAACACTAAAGTCGACTCCGGCCGACCTATTTGACGTCGTACCAACCACGCTCCGACTCAAATTTAAACCATTTTGGGGAACAGAAATCCTGTACTTTTATCCACTTTTACGACCAACAGTACACCAATAACGACCAGGGGAATGAAATGGTATTTTCTTTCCATTTAGGCGACTGATTTTATTATAACGTTGGTCGGCTAAATATAAATAAATAATAAAATAAGCGACTCAAGCTACTAATATTACTTTAAAGTTGGTCGTTATTTTTAATTTTCTTCATGCAAATCTATACAAAAACGGATGTGACTATTATATATAGGTATTTTGCTATTAATATTAATGGA
The DNA here is from genome assembly GCA_003055125.1 of Paykullia maculata. Classification (NCBI taxonomy): domain Eukaryota; kingdom Metazoa; phylum Arthropoda; class Insecta; order Diptera; family Rhinophoridae; genus Paykullia; species Paykullia maculata. Next base: position 5,658 of record NDXZ01007641.1, on the reverse strand, counting down.
AAATGCATAACTACAAATCGTTGAAACGACAACGCTTAAAATTTCACTGATAAAAGTTTGTGTTCAACTTTGAAATATTACAACGCGCCATTAAAAAATAAAAAATATTTTTTAATATTATTTATGCAAAATTAAGTAAAAATACACCATTCCCATTCATTCTGGAGTCTAAAATTACATATAAATAATTTGTATACCCTTCACACATGTGGTAAGAGTATATATAGGTTTGTCATTCCGTTTGTAATTTCTTCAACATTTATTGGCGACCCTATAAAGTATATATATTCGGGATCCTTATGGATACACGCAAAGAAAAAAACTGAATGAATATGGTCACGGTAATATGATCACAGACAATTTTAAAATTTTATGATTATTACAATCGTTATATGATTGTCATAATCATAATATGGTTGTAGTCATATTTTACGTCAATACCATGATCATATATATGATGGCAAGAATCATTATATATTTGTCCAAACTATAAATATGTTACGGATAATCATAAAAATAAAAATGTATGATGGTTTCAGATTATATGATAACCATAATCTGAAACCATTAGGATAGGGAAGTCGATTTAGCCATGTCCGTTTGTCCGTGTGTATGTTGAAATCAAGTTTACGTAGCTCCCATATGTCACACAGGGTTGTATGTGGTATTAGACTTTTGGAAATACTTTCCAAAAAAACCGGTATTGAAAACTGACAAGATCTATAAATAATCGGCTGAGATATAAGCAAAACAAGACGACTGCCTCGTTTTTTTTTTTTTTTTTTT
>NDXZ01007640.1:0-20146 GCA_003055125.1 Paykullia maculata | reverse complement strand
TCATTTATCACATATTATATTATAATTGGTTATTCTTTGGATAACACAGTATGCATATTGCATAGTCGTATTTTTTCCTAATAATTTTCATGCTTTATCTATTAGATGTAAGCTGTTAAACTATCATACAGCGTGCCATGTGTGTTTTGTAATTGTCATATTTTCATATTTTTTATTTTTTTCCTTGAATTCAAACTCAGAATTTTTGTTTTATCTTTTAAATTAGATATTGTAAGGGGTTAGCTTTAAATGTAAACTTAAAACTTCTTACCCACTGCACTCGCCCAAATGAAGAAAAACGTTGATTTAAGACTAATTTTGAAAACTTAAAATCATGTGTAAAAAATGAAAATATTTAAAAAGTAAATAAGTAGTGTTAATCAAAATAAATACTCATATGAGACATATAATATCACCCAGAAATGATAAAGTGAACAAATAATTCATTGAATTATGACCTATGTGCGATCCCATAAAGTATATATATTCAGGATCTTTAAAGAAAGGGAATTCGATTAAGGTGTGTCAGTCTGTTGGTTGAAATTAAGTTTTCTTAGCTTCCATAAGTCACCCAGGGTTGTATGTGGTATAAAACTTTTGAAAATATTTTGTTGAAAAAATTGGTATTGAAAACTGAAAATATATTTTAATAATTGGCTAAGATATAAGCAAAAAAAGACGACAATCTTTTTCTTTTTGTATATAGACATGTTTGAAAAAATTGAAGTAATTAGTACATAATTTCTATTATAAAAAATCAAGTTTTCTAAGACTTTAACTGCTTTGATAAATAAATAGATCAAATTCATTGGAAACGTTAGCTATTTTAGAATATGAATTCAGGACTAAGAGCCACTTGGTATTTAATGAAAATGCTGTGATTTTGAAAAAAACTTCCATTTTCTGTTTGCTGTTTATTTATACTATTATCTATAAATTATTTTTTAAATCCTCTACTATATACTTAATCGTTACATGATTTCCGCAAACATATTATGGTTGTAGTCATAGTTTACGCCAATACCAAGATCAATTGCAAGAATTATTATATATTTATCTTAACATAAAAATGTTGCTCCCATAATATATGATAACCATAATCTAAGAGTAACATATTGGTTGACCATACTCAAGCATGCTGTATTTTCTTTGCGTATACGTAAATGTTCATCATGCAAAAAACTGAGTACAAGGTGTGCCTATCAAATGGAACTTGTTTGCGAAAATTGCTAAAAACATACATAAGTCTCTGTCATATTTTGTAGTATTCGTTCCATAATAACTGAACGGTTTTAAACGATTAAAAATATTGGAGTAGAAAAAAAAATACCACACACATTTTCTTTGCAACGTAGAACTCTCTCTATTTCATTTTGTATTTATGCAGACTTTTTTTTTCAATGAAAAATTACTTTTTATAATTTTAATTAATTATAATGTTCATTTAATTCATTTTTCGCGCTTAAATTAAGTTGTTAATTGTCTGAATTCCAAAACTCAACTCTTTTTTCTGTGTCATTTTTTACTCGTCGGTGCAAGTTATTTGTAAAGTAAGACAGTGTTTCAATCCTTATAAGTGTTGCCACTCCAAAGCTAATGCCTATTGCCGAAAGTCATTTAGACTTTCATTAAACTATTAGAAATGACAATCGCAGTACAAATTCAGCACTAATTATATAGCTTTATGTATATATATTAGGCTATCGACCGAATATTAAATTGTTGCTTGTTTTTTTAATTGGTTTTTTTTAGAACTTAATTTTTTCAAATAACAACATTAATATTAATTTTCATACAAAAATATTAGTTTTTCTATACCATTTTTGGGTTAAACTTGTAAAATTACACTCGAGAATGCAAATTAAATATATTACCCTTCTTTCTTTATTAAACCTAACCGAAAATGAATACTCAACTATTTAGTGAAATTGTTAACAAATTGCTTTATCATTGCTCATCAAGTTCGTTTCCTAACACTTTTAATTTTTTCTATATATTTTTCTTTAAATCAATTTTATTTTAATATTTGTTTATTCGCATTTCGTGCAATTTGTTATTTTTTTCCATTATACATATTCATGTTATTTTTGTTTGTGTTTGCTTCCTATGCAGCAATATTTAACGTGTCTTACTCATACAACTCTACCAGGGAATGAAAAAAAAATTAACAGCTCCAAGTACTAACAATTTACTTAATTTTTTTGAGTTTGGTTTTTTTTAAAACATTTTTATTTTCATCTTATTTACAAACACATTCATGCATACAATTGTAGGTAACTTACATTTGCAGTTGATTAATTTTAATTACTGTTGGAAAATTATAAAATTGTTTTTGTTTAAATTTTTTGTTTTAACTTTTTTTGTTATTCATGTTTTTATTATTGTTCAAGTTTTTCTTAACAAATATTTATAAATAAAAGTAACTAATGCTAATCCTATATATTACCCTACAAGTTTTTGTTGTAGCAGATTATTTCATATGTTTTTCAATATTTTTTTTAAATGAGTAATTCGCAAAATTTATTTTATAATTTAACTTAATGTTTATTTTTTATTTTTTATTAGCGTAAATAAATTGTAAGATAAAGTTATTAAAAACCCGACAACTTACTGCAAACTATTGCTTTACGAGCTAGATTACAACATATAAATATAAATTTATTTTTTTATTAGTCTGCAAGACAAGATGATATTTGGTTGAAAAAACAATTTTTTTAAAAAAACATATTCTATTAACCCCAAAAATTAGATAAACACAAAAATAATTATTTTGGTCTTTCTGATTCGGATTTATTTAACCAGTAAACGACTATAGATTCTAGTCGTCTATCAATTAAACCGACGTTGTGGATTCATGCAATACCTGCAGTTAAAATAATCAATTTTAAATAATATACAAGGTGGGTCATAAGTATAGCCCTATTAAAAACTGCTATAACTTTTTTAAATGGCATATAAAAACGTGAAAATTTGTAGTAAAATTTTGTAAAATTTGTGGCAATCCTTGTTTCATAAATATTTTTTTTTTCAAAATAATTTTCTCTCTCTTCTTGTAAAGCCTAGTGTCAAACTTCATATAAAAAATATGGATAAAAACAATCCTCTCCGAACTGAGGCCACCTGATATTAATTCGCCTTGGTCATACACGTTAATATTTAATTTTTTTTAAATAATCATTAAAATACGGAGCGACGTAAAATCATATAGAAATAAACTTCGAATTGAATTGAAAAGACGTCGCTCCATTTTTAAATAACAATTAAAAAATATTTATTTAAAAATATTAAAAAAAATTTTTCAAAATTTGTAAACATTTTTTCTACTTTTGAGAAAATAAAAAAAGCTTTCTTAAACTTTTAATAAATTGTTTAACTTTAAATTTTATTTATATTTTTTTGTAGTTTGAAGCAAGACTTTTGTTAAAAATCTTAATTGTTTTCTTCGATATATGCACTTAGATGGTAGGTGATGAGCCACTAAAACAGGAAGTATTTTAGTTAATAGTTTAACAAAATCACAATATTCTCTTAGGCATGCAATGCCACAGAAAAACCAACACCAACTGATAAAAAACATGCAACCATTTTTACCCGTTTCTTTTTGTTTTTTAAGCTGAAATTGAATTTATTAATTTTCAACAAACACTCATCATCATTAGAATCAGCATTTGGATGGAAAAGAAAACTGTTGAAACTATTAAAACAAAAAACAAAGTGCAAACATTCGTATAAAAGTACAGAAGCATCTTTTGTATAAAAGTATTTAGAATTTCAAATTAAATAGTTTGTTCAAAAGCCCGTCGTTGGCATGAATGTGATTGAAATTTTTCTTTGCACTAATCCTTGTTTTATTTGTGCCTGTTTGTTTTTTGTTCAGAGTGTTTAAGTATTAGCCGAACGGTTATATGCTTTACATATAAAGTTGTTGTAAGTTTTAGTTTTCTTTTATGAAAAATGAAAACCAAAAACTTCATTTGAAGGTGAACGCAAGAAAACGAATATGTATGACAATAATTCAGTGTTTCATTAACCATCAACCACCCCATTTCTCTTAAACTGGAATTCAGTGAAAACTGTTTGACTTCATTTAAACTAAAGCAAAATAAATGTTTTTTCATGTGGGTGTCTGCGTTATTATCTATCGTTAATGTTTGTCTGTTAACGAAAACAAGTTCACCTGGAAGGAATTCTTCTTTAACTGGTGGAATGATGGCATTCAAGTTATATGGCTATTTGACGTGCTTGTAAAATTCTTCAACTACATAAGCTAATTTGCATGAGTTGTTATCGTTTAGCTATATTTAAAAAGAAAGTTGTGATCATTTTTATAATTTAATCTTTGGGTAAAAACAAGAAATGGAAAAAGATAAAATTTTAAAAAAGATAACTTTAAGAGTAAAATCATTAGATTTTTTTCGAAGGAATTTTATTTGCAACATAAGTTAACATGAGTGGCAAAAGAAGTTTAAATGTTTAAGTAGAAGAGATATTCAAGAGATATCCATAACTTTTGTTATTGATTTTTACCATACAGGATAACAAAGGTCAGGAAAACAACAACCCATTTGAAAGCTCTGTTCAATTGTTCAGTATGTAGTTTCAAAGTAGTCAAAGAAAAAACGCAGATAGCCTTTTTTATCCTGAGACTTTATTTAATAGTTTTTTTTAAACAAGTTACTTTTTTCTCGTGTTTTTCTTTTTCTCCTGTACGTTACTAAATTAATTTATTCTTTTATTTAATACTCAAGTTTAATAAAGTTATTTATTTAATACGCCATTATATTTAAACAACAACATAATTTTGTGGCTTTGTTTTGTTATGTTAATGACAGCAACATTAATAAAGATATAATAATATTTTACTGTCATACAATAAAACAAATGTGACGACTAGAGCCTCTGCAAATGCATTAAAATTTATCTGTTTAAGCAGTGCACAGTAATATTCATTTATTTGCTTTCACAATTGCACATAATTTAGTTACATTTTACAATGCTGTAAAAAAGCTAAAAGAAGTAGAGTTAACGGGTAAATTTTTGTCACCAAAACGAGACAAAAGACGTTTAGATAATGGTTTGAATTCTAATTGCATTGTTTCAACGAATTTATTTCCCACAACATCCGAATTACGAAGAAATAACTTTGTTATGATGCTGAAATTTCGTACACCAGTATTAGTCACTGCTTGACCAGCCTTTATTTTTCTAAACAAATGTATGTTGATGATGCCTCTAGCTCTAAAAACTAGCCTTGTAATTTCTACATTCAATATTTAATTCAACAAACTTTCTTTGTTCTTATTAAATGTTTAATTTCTTTCTGCAATACTGACCGGGTTTTTTCGATCTTACCAACATTCCTACGTATGTTTAAGTTTTAGGACTTAAGCGACTTGGTTTTGGACGATCAGTGTGAAACAATTAAATTCACAAATCGGGCGTTTTATTTACTATTAGCGAAACTCAAATCAAAAATATTGAGTATTGATCTGAAAATACGTCTTTATCAAGCTGTAGTAAAATCAATATTGGCATACAGCTGTGAGGCCTGGACACTATAAAGAGTACTGATATAGATCTGCTAAAAATAACCGAACATAAAGTTATTCCAAGAATAACGAGTCCTATAGGAACAGAAGATGATGAATAAGATGAATAACAAAACCATTATATCTCATATTGAATTACAATGTTTTCGATAGGCTGGGCACGTAGCTAGGCTAGATTAAGACTCTATTATAAAAAAACTATTTAATAAAATAGGTAGAAGTGGTTCGTACAAGAGCTTGTTGGATCGATGGTTTACGATCTGACCTATTAGAATGAAGTAGACATCTGCAAGAAGAAGAATAAGATAATTGGATGAAAGCTGCGAGGAACAGAGAATAAATGATGACGAATTGTTTGAAAGCTTAAGGCTGTTTTTAAGCTGTAGCGCCAAGGATGTATTTATGTATGTACATATGTGCTTGGCATCATTAATTTATCCGCCTTCCGTTTTTTTTTGTGCAAAAACTAGCCAAATTGTAACAAAGTTCTGTTAAGGATTCATCAATGGATCTTTGATGGTTCTTGCTAAGTTTTGTCTCTAATTTAGTATCCATTTGTTTTATTTTTACGTTGCTCGTTTTGCGCGATATAACTGTTTGATGATAAATGTTTTAAGGATATCTTTTTTTGCTATTCTGCAGCATCTTTGTATTCAGCCACACTTAAGATTTAGTCAAAGCTTTAGCTTCTAGCTAAACAACCAGTCTACAAACATACAATACATAAACACATACATTACATACATATATATATATATGTATTTATAGGTATACCATTTTATGTCTTTGGATATTTCTTTGGCCTCAAGTATTGAAAGTTTTAGCAGATTTTATATTTGTGGCGGATACCAATAAGCGAAATGTGCATCTTCATAAGAGAGACTCATTTTATTGCTCCCGATTTTTATTTGATTTCATTTGCATTCATCAAAATATTTGTGTTTTTTTTTCTTCTAATGGCTGGTAAATAGTTTTACTTTTTGTTGCAAAACTGTCAGATAAGTGGTTATGCGATGAGTTCTTTCCTTTTGTATCTAAAAGAGACTTTTGTTATGTTCGACATAAGAAATGCAGTTCTATTTGATCAATTCATTTAAATTTTAATTAAATTATCAAAAAGGCAAACATTTTAAAAATGTCATTATGTGCTACGAAAATTAGCTGTAAAATACTTTTAGTTAGAATATATTTTATGATAAAGCAGAGCAATAACGGACAGCTTAACAATTTCTGAATTGTTTGCCGTTTTTAATAATAAACCTCAATGCCGTTTAACATATCTCACTTTCATTATATCACGAAAAATATTAAATTTTTGCCTTTATTGCTGTACAATTACACTTGGCTTAGCTTTTCATTACCAACTGCTTTGTTACACATTTCGTCTTCATTCTCTTTTTCTAACAATTTCTTCTCCTACACTTTCTTTTATTTATTATAATTAATGACATCAAATAGTTTTTAATATTATTTTCTTTCAATATTATTAAAGAAAATGTTTTTATATATTGCTTCTTTCTCTTTTTCTTAAGTTGCGAACGCAAGACCTTTCGACCCTTTAAGAAAATTAAATGCAGACACACACACACAAACACACAGCTACATATAGGCACACAAATCTATAATAAAAATTTATAATGACCAAAAAAAAAATAAAAGACCATCAAGCGCCTTAAATACAAAGAAAACAAGTAAGAAAACAAAAAAAAAAAAACTATCCAGATATAAACCAAAATGCACTTGCTTTTATTACAAAATTAATGAATTTTGTGGTCACAAAATTGTTGCAACCTGAACGAAATACCTGATGAAAAATAATTTTTGTATAAATAAAATTAGGTCAAAATCTAGTAAAATTTAAAATAAGAGAAAACAAAATCGATTTTTTTTTCATTTCTTGGAATTACGTTTTATTTCTAGGCAGAAAAGAAAGAGAAAAAATAAGAAGACTTTAACCTTAAAACCACTCCTCGTGCAAAGATGTTTTTAATGATTTGTTTGGTTTATTTGCTTTTGTATTTGTCTTGATCTTCTTAATAATAAAACTATTGACCACAGATCACGCTTTATTTACTTTTAGTGTTTAACATTGAAACTTTTGATAATATTTGGGGTAAATTGAAATTTTTGAACTTGCTAGCCAAATGCATCATAATTTTTTTATGGGCAAACCATAATATATAACCTACACCATGAAAATTTGTACTTTATAGGTGTTAGGGTGGTTGTTTTTCGGCAGTAAGTTATTTACAGGTTAATCGTTAGAGAAGTTAATAGAGAATTTTATTTTTAGCTTAATTTTTTAGTTTTATTAATGAATTTTACTCTGGCTTAAAGTTCTTATATTTTAAAAGTGTGATATGCCAGAATAAAATTCATTAATAAAATTTATAATAAATAAATTCAATAAATATTAAAAATATGACAATTAAATTTTTAATTTTATATTATATTTGGCTTCGAAATTTTTAAATACAAGTGGTTTTACGGGCACTAAACTGCTATTCGAAAGCGCACGCACACGGGAGCCAGGACCAATAATGGCATATTTATTTAAGTTTGTAATTTTCTGAATTTATTATAAATATTTTTGATGCAATTGACAATCGATAATTGCCCTGGATTATACCAAAGCGGAGTTTGTAGGTAACAATTAGACACTAGTGAAAACTGTTAACTTGATAAGGGCGAATCGCAATATGTTCTTTTAGATTATGGTTAACCTAGGAGGAGACCATGGGATCAAGATTTACACGGACGACTCTAAGTTGGACTGCGGCATTGGGTCCGGTGTCTACTTTAAGGAACTCGATATAAGTGTGTCATACCGTCTACCGAACGAATGCAGTATATTTCAGGCTTAGGTATTTGCGGTTCGGAAAGCCTGATACGTGACAGGAATATCTGGGAAAATATTAGTATCTTTGTCGACAGTCAGGCGGCACTTCTTTCACTTAGATCAAACACTATTACATTCCTATTAGTTGGACAATGCAAGATGGAACTGTCTAAGCTATGTAAACAGCCTGACATTATTCCAGTCTGGGTCCCTGCACAAATGACTATTATGGCAATGACCGGGCAGATGAACTAGCCAGGGAAGGATCTGTTTTGAATGTCTTCTGTACGTGCCTAGTCGCAACTCTGCTGGAAAACATAAAAAGCAGCATCTTCAGTTACTTTCTCAGCAAAACTGGGGAAGTATGGACACATACAGGATTGCTAGAATGATGTAGCCCTGCTTTGATATCAAACGTACAACGCAACTCATGAATCGTAATCAGAAAGACGTGTCAAGGATGCTGGCAATATTAACGGGCCATTGCACGCTGAGAAAACTGCACAACGGCTTGGACTCCCATATAATGAATAATGTCGCTGTTTTAAGGAGTGCGATACAGAAAAAACAGTGTTCTATCTTCTTTGAGAGTACGCTATCACATCCCCTCTATCAAGAGGCAAATATTCCTGGACAGCTAGAGGACATCCGTGACGTATCTAGGACCAGGTTGAATGACCTATTGAGACACCTGACGGAAATTGGGTGGGTCTAGTACTCATATCTCCCCATGAACTTTCTGACAAGTGGTGTGGGGTCATTGGATTCCACTTGACAACTTACGCGCTGCGAACCACCACGTAAACCAGCCAACCAAGATTATGGTAATCATATATTTTAGGAGTAACATATTTATGATTCCCTACAAATAAGTAAATGGATAGCATCAACATTAAAATAATTGCTGTAGTCATAATTATGGTTCAGTCACTAGCCCACCATTTACTGCAATAATGATTCAATTCCCGAGGCCATACTAAACCATTTTTTTTTTGGGTGCAGTTCATTGTGGTGTTTCCTCTTTGAGTTTTGTTGAAATCTAAGAAGATACAATAAAATAATATTAATTTATTCCCTAATAATATTCATTTCACACCCTTAATATTTTACAGGGTCTTTTTATAACTACAAAAGCAACCTAACAGTTCCTTGTGATTTTTCTTGTTGAAAGTTTGATGATTTGGTCACACATCAATAGGGATTTTGTAGCTGAAATCATTATTATTGCAAACAATAATCTGTTTGATGCTTTTAAATGACCAACACTAATGTTGTTTCTTTCTTTTTCGACTTTTTTATTTCTTTTTTTATTGTTAACGCGTGCCTTAGTTTTCTTTTGTAAGTAGAGAAGGATTATAAAAAAGTGTTGAAAATTCGCTGCTGGCTTTTACTTATGTTAAAAGATGTTTCTTGATTTTGGTTTAAATTTATATAAAAAATATTAATTTAAAGAAAATAAAAAGAAATAAAAATTGTTAACTAAAATTGGGGCTCAAGTTTAAATATAAATATTGTATTATAATATATAAAAGGTCAAGAAAAATCTTGTTAATTAAATATTTAAACTTGTTTTATATTTAATTACAAAGCTTTGATTATTATTGCATCATCTGTATGAAACCCACATAGTAATCAAATAAATAACGCATTAACAAACTAGTAAAGAATACTAATATGTAATTTTTATTGCTTATCTGATGCAAGAAAACTCAAGTGAAAAAACGTTTAAGAAATCATTTCAAATATGGTGTGCTGTATATAAGAGTCTATATAGTTCAATGTTATCCTTTTATTAGATTCCTTTATATGATTTTTGCCAGAATTATTTGCAACTTATGTGAATCAAAATATAAAGAGTTGCATAAACATACAACTTTTTTGTGTAAACTAAAGCCAATATAGACATTAAACCATAATATTGGTTAAAACATTTATGACAAAATATATTCCATGGATGCAACTGCCCATGATGCTCCATGTACATCACAATGATAACAATCAAGTTCAACTAAGGATGGAATTTGAGTATTGACCATATAAAAAAAATGTGACACAATAGGTGTTATAGAACATGAATTCTATAAGGTTTTACCTCAGTTTTAACATTGCATTGCAATGACCAACAATATATATAATCAAATTGAATATAAAAAAAAGTGGTGAAAAAATTGAAAAAATCAGGTTTTAAAGCAAAAGAAATGTTTTCTGTAATTTAGTCGAATGTCAATAAAAGGCCATAAGCACATCAATCATCACTGAATTAAAAATCACTTAAAATTCCAACATTGCCCTGGTAAAGCTCCTGTGCTCATTGCCAGGCCATTACATACAAACGGGCGAATAACAGCATAAATTTATTATGAATAATGTATGAAAGCAATTGCTCTGCATAGATTGATGCCATTCATTGAAATCAAATATAAAAATATACAAACATATATACATAAATACACACATTCATACATGTAAACACACGTACATACATACATACATAAATATATATATGTGTAAGTACTTGGCAGCCATACAGACATAGATACAATAGGACAATAAGTCGACGATCCTGCTAAAAGACATACAAAACAACGATTTCTTTTCTATTTCGAATCCAAAAAATTTATATAAAAACAATTATAAAAAATATGCCAAAAACCCAATAAATAATCGATTCATAGAGTAAGAACACTGGCAACCAACAACACATGTAGCATATTCTAAACCATGGCTGGACGAATGACCATAAAAAACATAATAAAGATGACATCAAATCATGTTTGATGGCGGCAACACTTGCATAAAGATCAACATATCGTTACCCTTGTCGTACAATATTGTATTTATGTATGTATGTACCTACATGTTGCCACCGCGTACATGTTGCATTACTAACTGAATTAGATGTTTGACTTGATGACCGTTAGAAAAGGATGCCAGATTACCAGGCTATCTACCTTCATTATGGATTATATAAAAATAATGTATATGTTTATAATTTGTCTGAAGTTCTGCTGGTAGTATAAAATGGAGCCTTTAAAATATTGGAAGTTAAAAAATATTAAATGAGTATAAGAAAGATTTGTAGGTTAATTATAGAAAAATCTTTAAAAATGGTTAGCTCAAACTTGCTGGAATCTATTCATACGTCATACTTTAGTATCCTTGTAACGTTATCTATTATTATTGTTATTATATGAAGGCCAAAAGCACCACACCCAGCCAGGTCTAGGCTCCGAATGATCCCAATTTTCATATTAGGTGAGAGACCATATATCTCCTTCGGGGTCATAAACGGCCCACCAAGGAAATTGATTCTGCATACCATTAGCGCAGGGCAGTCGCACAGTCCTGTTCCGAAGACTCATCACTCGTCTTGCGGAACTGCACTGTTTGGTCTCAGCGTTCCCTAAAGTAAATTGGCCACAATGTCACGTTAACCACCCTGTAACCTGAGGTCACTCTTCTCGAGCGATAGTAACTTTTGGGATTTGTTTTGGGAAAGCTTAACAAAACGCTTCGATTTTCTGAGGCCTGTAGTAGTTTCCCGATGCTGAGAAAATTCTGCCGAAAGCTGCTCTCTTAGGCAGCTATTTGAGATACGAAAAAGGGTTTTGGTCCAATTATGGTACGCTGGGTTTTTTTTTTGTTATAAAGTTAGCCCACTCATTCCTAGGTACCCAACATAGTGTCAAACTATTGTTGGCTCCAAGTTCGTTGAGAGATGTGACACAGTCCATCACCACTCCCGATTTCATGTCGTATGAGATCAAGGCCCGAAGTGCTGCCTGGCTGTCAGATATCACATAGATCCTTATACCCCTTAACCTTTTCTTCAGTACAAATAGAAATGGCGTATATCGCCGCCTGGAAGATTGTTGGATATTTTCCCATGGGTATAGCCCTCTGGTAGTTAGGGCCAAATACTCCCACCCCACTTCCTGTTTTAAGCCATCCGTAAATGGGACCTCGACATTGACATTGACGCATGTCATCTTTGAGGTAACCCGTTATTCTCATATGTTCCATCATGTCCACAGGTTTCATGCTAGTCACGCCCGGTAGTCGGAGCGCACTCTTGCAGGCTTCCTCCCTTATATAAATGTGCACAGGGTGGCATGACGCCTAGGGCATACGAAGGGCAGGTCTTCATTGTCCCGGTAATCGAGAAACATACTAGATGATAGACTTTGTCAAATAAGGCTTTATCGGTGACCTGTCTGTTCAATTGGTGTAAAGATCGCTATAAATTGCAAACCAAAAAAATTGTTCATATATATTTTATACCAGCAAAAATTGTATCGAAGATTTCATGTTTCTGAGTATAAACTTATTTATATCTACCTCATCTTTAAAATTCAACGTAAATATTCTTAATACCGGCGACTTGCCTTTTGATCTGGTAACCCTATATGACTCTCTATAAAAACAAAAATTTAGAATTGTATAAAAAGAAAAGTTACCAAGGAAGTAAGAGAGAATGATTTGAAAACTAACAAATAAAAATAGACATATAAAAATACAACAACAAAAAAAGGAAAAACTAAATTGACTAAAGTTAACAACAAGCTGAGCTGCCGTTTAACACTTGTCGCCAGCTTAAAGCCAAACATGGCAAAAGCCGCGCCAACATTTCTTCTATTTATTTTTCTTTCTTCTTATTTTAACTTTTGATATATATTGGTTTTTTTATTTTAAATTGTTTTAAAACAAAATAATGAAATTGAACATTGGTTGCTTATACATATGCAGTCACTGCAAAAACAGCATGTGCCGTGTTGCCGCTAATGTTGTGTTTTCTGCCATTTATTCGAACAGACAGACGAACCAACAAACAAGCATAGAAATATAGTAAATATTGCAGTGAAAATAAAAACCAATAAAATCAATTTACTTTAAAGTAACCTGATCTATGGGTCCTGCACTGAGACAATATTTTGAAACGTAATTACGCCAGTGTTTTTATAAAGTAGAGTTTATGTGTTTTATTTAGTTCGAAGTGGATGACGATGCTGCTGTTATTGCACTTTGTTTGTTGCAATATTTTACTTTGCTGCATTAACTTTTTCCCAATACAAACAATTTAATGACTGGGGGGAACAAATTTTATATTCCTTTTTTTTTTAAGAGCACACAATTAAAATAAATTTTGACAACAATTATGTTGGACAATGTATTTTATTTTTACAACTAACGACACCCTTTATGACTTTTTTAATTACACTTGCTTTTATTATTGTCGTATAAAATTATATTGTATATTTTAAAGTCGAACAATGTCTTTTAACTAAAATTTAAATTGTTGCACAGCCCTGCATGGGATGTCTTTTTGTACATGATCACAAAAAGGTGCAACTCTACCTGTCAATGGTGGGTAAAAAACAATATAACATTAGTTTTTTGATTTTTATTTAAAGTGTATTTTCCATTTTTTCTTTGTTACATAAAAAAAAATAGAGAAAATAAATTTATTTCGAACAAAGTCTTTTCTTCGTTCGTTTCCATAGCACTTGTCATTGTTTTGTAATTTATGACAATTCTAGTTTTCACTGTGTATATGTCATTTATTTTCAAATGCTTTTGGTTTTTCATTCCTGCCATCCAATACAAAAAAAAAAGCATTTTTAGTTTCAGTAATATGTCTTTAATCCATTGGGTGTTATCTCACTTTATTATGATAATAGAGACAGTCGATTTTTCCAGTCTTTTTGGTCACTTTATTATTGTTAGAAAAAACCTTTTTGTTTTTTGTTTGTTGTTGTTGTTGTTTCTTTATCTCAACCATAAAGTACTTTGGGGACTTTGAGGTGCTACCGTAAGGCCAAAGCTATTTTGTTGTATTTTTAATACCTTTGTAATCTTTTGACAAGTGTGGGCTTCACACTTGGTTTTGTTTTTGTTCGTTTTTATTTGTTGTTATATTGAAGTGACATTAAGCCAGTATTCAAGTGCCCATCAATTATTTAAGTCTGTGATTTTCTTTTTGTTTAGCTCTATTTGTTGCTTTCAAGATTATCACTGTAGTTTTGAAAAAAAAATCTTTTTTCATTTAAAAATTCGGCAGGAAGTGACAATTAAATTGTCATCATAGAATTTAGTAGTTGTTATAGTTTTAAACAACAGTTTTCTTTATAGACACTTGTAAGATGCTGTGATGCTAACCGGCACGTGTTCGTTGAAGAAAGAATGAAAATTGATTTTATAAAACAAAAGACTTTAGATACAAACTTATTAAAAAAGAATTGGTTTTTTTTTAAAAATTGGACAATGTCAAGTTTTCTTTTGGGTGGTTTTTAGTTTTTTTAAGTGTAACGGTAGATTTGTGTCAACAAATAAATTGTTATATATTTACATACATAAGTTATTTGTGAAAATACATTTTACAATAGAGGAATTCACAAGCAACTTATGATATCATATCATATGTCCTTAAAATTTAAAAGGATTAAATACTTTGTTGTTGCTTTTTTCGTTCGGCTAAGTTAGCTTGTAAGTCCCCCAAATAAAAAATTACTTAGAATTAGAATTATTTTTTTAATTAAGTAATATTTTATTTTATAAACACTTTAAACAAATTTGCAGCTTGGAGAAGTTTTTGCTTTGGAAGACCATTTACTAGAATTGCAGTAATAATAATTAGATAAGATTTTGGGCCTCCAAGTAAGCTTTCCCGCCAATCCCACATAATCTTCAGCTTAAGAAAATTAACTATTAAAATAAAAATCTTTAATCCGCTAAATATCTAAATTATTAAAAATATAAACAAATTTTTTTTAGTAAAAACATATCTTCTTTAAACCTTTGATTGTGTTTTTAGCATAATTGTTATAACTTACACTCTTAAAAAAAACAAAAGACTTAAGACACAAGCACTCTTTTTATTTGCATATTTGTTATGGTTGTTTTAAGCTACCAGCACAAACACATACTCTTTAGCATTATCTTATAAACTCAAACTCTATTTTTTCGTAGTAAAAACATGCGATCGACTTATTTTGATTGGTTAAACGCTGAAAAAAACCAAAAATCTTTAGCACACAATACACATGTGAGACGTCAGCCAAGCCACTAAGCCACCAAGCCAATATTGGAAGTTATTGGCAATGTGGGAAATAAACCGTAAGCTGAGCATAACAGTTACATTTTATCTCTTACTGGAAAAATCAACAATATTATGGTAAAGAAAGAGCAAAGTTTTTAATGGAAGAATCACCAACGTTACTCTTAAGCACTGACAGAGAATTAATTTCTTTGCTTCGCTTTTATATCTTTACTCTTTAAATAAACACAACAAAAAATGCTCTTAATTGTAGTGTAGTAAAACAGGAAACCTGCTTTTAATCTTTAAGTTTTTGTTTTGTTTAGCTTTTTTACTTGTGCCTTTGTTAAAGCAGATTTTATTTTCTATATAGCGGCATTTAGAGTAGATGCTTGTGAGAATGTGTCTGTTTGTTGTTTTAACTCGTTCTGTTGCTGAGATTATTTCGTCCGTATATCACCAGTTGGTGTATGGTAGTACGACTTAAGCTATTCACACTGTATTACTCGGTCAGTCGGTCTTTGAGAGGTTGTTGCTATTTGCCATTTTTTTTTATTTGTTTGTTTCTTTGCTGTTTTGCTTTTTATTTTTCCCTTATGTTTTATTTTCATTCTGTTGTCAGTTGTTTTGGTTTGTGGTTTATTGCTCTTACCACCACCGACGGCAGCAAGCGACTGTTGCTGTTAGTACGAGTCTTTAACTGAGGCACGTTAGTTTTTGTGGTTGTTTTCTGGTTTCGTGTATTTCCACTATTAACATTTAATGCTGTTGCACCGGCAATAGCAATTGTTGAGGTTTTTCTTGGTTTTGTTAAGTACGAGTGCAGTCAACAGCACTGGAAATCTAGTCAAAAGTTTGCTCGCCCAATGTTGGGATTTTTTTTAATGTGTATTGTATGCCTATTTGCTTAACTGGCGACTTGGCTAGCTGGCTGACTGCATGACTGTGCATTGTGTTTGGCACATGCGCATATTGTTGCAAATATATTCCCTTGCAGTTTCTAAACGGCTTTCTTACGGGACTGTTTGCTTTTTTGCAATTGCGCGCTTTACGTGTGCGAAAACTGTTGTTTGTTTAGTCTAGACTTTTTTGGTTATTGTTTGGTCTAGTTTTTCTTTTCTTTTGCACCAAAAAACGCCAACGAATATATGTTTCGCATTTTAAATGTTACTCAATATTGAATGTTACCAATCTTTTGTCTGTTTGCTAGTTTTTCGTGAATGACGGCTTAATGCAATTAATTCGTTATTTTTGTGTAAGATCGATTTAAAAAAATGTATCAACAATGAAATATTCTTGCCAGTTTTAGTTTGTTACCGCTGTTATATTATGTTTAATAATAATGAAATAAATTGTTAATATAATTAAGAAAAAAATATTCGGTTAAAATATTCTAATATTAAAACAAAATAATATTAACTAAAAAATGTGCAAAAAAAGTTGGTTTTTTAATCATTAAAATTTTCAAATATTTAACAAATTTTCAAATATTTAAAATAATTAAAAAAAAATTTAAGATAGAAAACAACTACATACGGTAGCCAGTATATTTAAAAAAAAAATTGTTAAGTTAAGTTTAATAAGCTGTGCAATAAGAAAAAAGTAAATTTGTTACATTAAAAAAAACCAATAAATGATTCTCGGTTACTTCAGATTTACATATGTAATACAAAAGACTTAAGACACAAGCATATATGAATGAAACTGTGTTTTTGTAACAAAATCAACTAAAATTATATATATCAAGAATAATAGAAAAGGAAAATAGAAAAGAGTCTTACATCCGTGGATTGGATAAAATAAAAACTATTTTATGTGACAGTGAACACAGTGTATGTTATAAGTAGTTGTAGTGTTTCTATGTTTTGTTTTCAATATAGATTTAATAATTTGATTTGAATAATATGAGGTGGTTGACTAGGACTGATATATTTATTTCGACTAGTAGTGTCTGAGAAGGTGACTACTTTAAATATTTTTTATTACTATGAAGCAATTTTAAGCGTAATTAAAACCTACTAATTCGCCACCTTTTTAGGCTTAAAAAACTTTCTCATATAAAGATTTATAATGAAATATTCTTTAAAGGTTTTTGCAAAATATGGACAAATTATTTATAAATTTTTTTTATATACAAAATAGTGTTTCCACAAACATTTAAATTAACAATACTGAGTTAATTTTTTTTATAGTGTAGACCTATTTCGAGAGTTTAACAATAACAAACTTTACTGGTGATGAAAAACATAGAATATAATTGAAAATATATTAAAAGTTTTTATAAAGTTCAATAGATCTGGTTTAAAAATTTTTTATACTTAAAATTTGTGCCTTAAATTAAAAGTATAAATTATTAATTAATAATGGTTAGGGACAAGGATAAATGACAGAAAGATCTTAACAGCTGGTGAATTTCGTTCTCACTCACTAAGAAAAATAAAAAGTAGTTAGGGGTGAAGTCCCAGTTACTAATAATATAAAAATTGTGAGATAAATAGATGATATTTACATACAACAGCAGTAGTATCGATCAAAGAGTGCTAAAGATGAAACCGTAGCTGGTTTCGACAATGCATTACACTCGGCTAGTGTCGTACTCGATTTTTCATAATATTCTTGATTTAATAATTACATGAATTAAAGCCTAACGATATGAATTCACAAGTATACATTATTTTTAGTTTTAATTTTTGTAGGTCTTAATTTTAAAAGAACATTTTTTGAAATTACATAAGATTTGGAAAACAAAGTTTGAATGACAATTTTGCTCGTTACTTCTAAAGCTAGAACTTAGAATAATTAAAAATTTTTTTCTAAAACGATGTGGTGAAATATAGATAGATTTTAATATTTTTATAAAGCATCGATAAAGAAGTAACTGCGCTATATTCGGTTGAGCCAAATCTTATATACCTATGTTGATGGGTGTAGATATGTAATAAGAAATGGATGTTTCTATGGATGTATGTATTTGCATATCCAAAAGGTAGTTAAGGTCTTAGAAAAAATGATATTTTTTTATGATACACATTTTTTGAATATAGTTTTTAATTTAATTTTTTATTAGTTTAATTTTTTTTAAATGACCCGCAAGGCATGTTCTACACACAAATATAATTAATTTTTGTGCAAAAAAAAAGAAGTCATCAACTTTTTTTCTTACATCTTAGTCATTTATTAACCAATTTCACTGATTTTAATAAAAGGAATCTCGATTTCTAATAGTTGAATATTAGTAACGGATTCATACACATAATAAATCAGAGGGCTTAGAAAAGATGATTTAAAAAGACAGACAGACATGGCTTAATCGACTTCCCTACCTATAAATAATGTAAAAATTACAAATGGAATGACAAACTTATATATACCCTAGATATCTGTGGGGAAGAGTATAAAAATAACTATCTGCTTTAAAAATACGTCAGAATAAAAATTGAAATAACGCTGCAAAGCAATTATAGCTCTGTAATGTCATATGGTTATATAATGTGAATTAATGAAGATCCTGCAATATATATCTGTATATATATATATATATATATATATATATATATATATATATATATATATATATATATATATATATATGTATGTATATGTATATATATGTCCCCAACATACCATAAAGCAATTAAACTACAATTCAACTTGAGAATAAGCTTATAAAAATAGTGAACTATAAGCTTTTCTTAATATCGTTTATAATAATGTTTATAAAATGTGAATTCACAAGCAGATTTCAACAACGCTTGAGAAACCCTTATTATACACAACTGTGTCTAAAGTAAACAACATATATTGAACAACAAAATATGACAATTGAAAACAAATTTAATTTGAATTGAAAAATCAAACAATCAAAAAAAATGTTGGAATTTTTTGACTTTGTTAAACGGTTTCAGGACAACGGTATCCTGTAAAAAGTGAATTTAAAAACAAAATAAATGGTTTCGTATTCCCCTTTTTCAGGAAAAGGAAATAGCAATGGTTCCCAAAGCCCCAAATTTAAAAAAAAAAAATTGTTAGAGAAAGCTAAAGTTAAAACAATATTACTTTCGTAAGCGTATTCTACACTTACATGAATAAGCCTTAAGCAAGCTTGCACATATAATATTTTCACAAGGGTTCTTTTTTGATTTTTCTACAATTGTTACACAATTGTTTTTCAACAAATTCTCAAGCATTTTTCAAGCTTAAGGCTTGTGTTCGTAAGCTTATTATAATATTTTTCTCAAGTCATTTGGTATGTTGGGTATTGTAACTATCTGAAACAAAAAGAAAAAAAGACAGCAAAAAGCTTAAAATCACTAAAGTTATTTAGGGAAATAAAACAAGAAGCAATTTCATGAACGATAAAAAATTGCCATGTTATAATGTCATTACAGAACCTTTACATTTGTAATAAATACTTAGCAGAAGTGAAAACAAGACCATCAAATTAAAAGTGAAACCTTTAAACTAAAGGTGGATTCACTCATTGTGTCAAGCCAAAATTTTTGTCCGGACAATTTTTTTTATATAGAGTTTGAGGTTTCTCTTTTTGAGAGAGACAAAGTTTTTTTCGAACAACTCTCAGTTTGATTTGGTTTAATTTTAATTTTTGTCCAGACATAATTGAACTGAGATGCCACTAGTTTAAATGTTATCATGCGAAGTTGAATTTAGTTGCCAAATCGGGAAGCAAAATATAAAAAACTAGTAAGAGCGTTATATTCGGCTATA
>NDXZ01007633.1:0-17298 GCA_003055125.1 Paykullia maculata | reverse complement strand
CTTTAGCAAAGTTGTAGGTAGGTATCTAATGAGCAACCCTGTTAACATCTTTTTGTATTTTTTTGTTTTAGGCAAATGCAAAAAAATTAATATTTTTTTTACTTTTTTGAGCATAGCTCGCAGAAATCGTTATTTTTTCCGATACTGTCGTCTACAAAAATGTAGCCAAAATAAAATAAAACAACTTTTGTGCACATACCTACATAATTTGAACATTATCAGAAGATTTATTTAGCAAAAATTACCTTTTTTTGCGAGAACACCGTTTTTGAAGGACAATTTTTGATTTTTTAGATATAGACGAAAGGGGTCTCAAATATATTTTAAATATATCAAACAAATAGTAAAACACAAAACAATAGAAAAGAAAGGTGTTTTATTATATTATTTCCACAAAAAAATTTTTTTTGCGCATCAAAAATCTGTAACAAACGACCATTTTTGAAGTACAACGTGATTTTTATGAGCTATTTAGGGTGCGTAGACACGTTCAGATCGTATAGGTGTGTTTAGTAAAGTTGTTTTATTTTACTCTGGGTACAAGTTTTTTAAAGATAGTAGTATTAAATTTTCAGTGGTTTGCGAGTTACGGCAAAAAAATCAAAAATTGTCCTTCAAAAAATGGTGTTTTTCGCAATTTTTTGCTGTAGGTATATTTACAAAAGTTCTTTTGTTTTACTCAGCTCAAGTAGTACTTTCGGACATATATAGCCAAGTCTGTGTACTTTTTTTACTGTCGCACAGTGTAATATATAATGATACTAAGCGACAAACAAATATCACACTAGTAAAATATTAGTATATTCTGTAATAAAAAGTATTAATCTCGAAGACGGATTTGCGAAACGCGTCTAAAGCAAGTGTAGTCATGTCTGGGCAATTACACTGTGCAAAAGTGAAAAAACCCAAAGGTTCGATTATGACAATAGTGACAATTTTTTTTATGGGTCTCAAAAGATTTTGAATGTCAGTGCCCTCCGAAAAAAGGTGTCATCAGTTTTTATCTAATAGCTAGTTCAGAGTTGGTGATACGGCTTAATTATATTTATTAATAATAAAGCTAAGAACTTGATAAATAAACTCAATTAATATTTTTTTCTAACAATTTTTTTTCCTGCACTTTTTTTTTGGAAAAAGAGAGGAAAAATGTATTTGTTCCACTTTTTTTAGCATAACTTTTAGGGAATCCAAATTTTTACTAAAAATATTTAGCAAAATTGTAGCTACAATAAAGCTGAACATTTTTTTAAAAATACCAATACAATCTGAACGGGTCTAGGCTCCCTAAATAGCTCATAAAAACCACTTTGTACCCCAAAAATGATAGTTTTTCACACATTTTTTTTTTGGAAATAATATAATAAAACACCTTTCTTTTCTATTGTTTTGTGTTTTACTATTTGTTTGGTATATTTATAACATATTTGAGATTTCACAACGCTTTCGGGACGCGCATTGAGGTCAAAAGTCTGATATATTTAAACTTAAATAAATTTGTGAAACTCCTTAACTTTGTCATTATTTTACAAAAATTAATAAATTTTTTTATATTAACAAAAAGTAGTTAAAAAAAAGGTTTGAAAGTAACCCTTCGCGGGCAGCAAAAATATTGATGGCGGGCCGCATGCGGTCCGCGGGCTGGCCACCCCGGATTTAGAGGCATTAAAAAATACATAAATATAAAAAGAAAAGCAGGAAAAAACTTTAATTTTTATTTATTTAAAACACGTTCATATT
This sequence comes from Paykullia maculata, assembly GCA_003055125.1. Classification (NCBI taxonomy): domain Eukaryota; kingdom Metazoa; phylum Arthropoda; class Insecta; order Diptera; family Rhinophoridae; genus Paykullia; species Paykullia maculata. The sequence goes on along the minus strand of NDXZ01007633.1, from coordinate 15,561 downwards.
TTTAAGTTGTTGTCATAAAATGTTAACTATAGCAGTATTAGTTTGTTTTTTTTAGTAAGCTGATAGAATGCATTTTTTAAATAACCTATGATTTTTTTGCGATGATTTATATCATAAATAAAATGTTCTAATTTAGTTATTATTTAAGTTTTTAATTTAAAAAAGCTTTAGTGTTTTAGTTTAAGTTTTTAAACATTAAACAAAGAGTTTATTCGTCAACATGCCAGTTAATTGCTTTGTTCGATATTAAAAAAAATCTTGAAGACTAAAAATAATTATATTTATTATGTAATGTCTGCTATTTTAAATATATTTAAAATTACCGTTTTTCGGCCGTATTCACAATAAATTTTTAAATTTATTAAAAGTTTATAAAACGAAATTTCCATTAAAAAATTGTAAAATAATAATTTGATAAATTAATAAATTGTTAATGAATATGGAAGTTAATACTTACAAATTGTAAACAAATAAAAAAACTATTGCTTGGCCGGCTATTTGGCAAATATAGATCCTAAAGTGTGTTTCGGTGGAACCGAAACCCTCCTTTGGCATCTTAAAAGTATAAGACAAAGGAGGCAAATCCATTCGTTCAAGTGTAGGTTAATTTTCGCATCATATGAAGACTACTTTCGGTTTTGGATAGGCAAAAGGGTTTGCTAGCCTATCTCTGAATACATTATGCTAAAAGTTACTACTGCTTACAGTGCAGATTATGTGAACTATTTAGGGATATATCGGGGCAAATTATTTGTACCTGCCCGGCTTTTAGAGACCGTAGAATAGAGTCGCTTGAAGTATTTTAAATAACTCATGGTCTTTCACTGGACAGGATGATTGGCCTCAATGTAAGCTTTAATCTGTCATAGTAAAAGCTAAGACCGCATAAAAGAAGTAGTAGGTAGTAGTAGTAGTAGTAGGCCAATATCGATCATATAATATTTTATACCACACATATAAAATTTTATACTAAAATAGATATAAATGCGAAATTAGACAAAGTTCGGCATTATACTTAAAAAAATTGTTTGAAAGCTTACGTTCTAAAATTCGAAATGTATATAAGCGAACAATATGTTTTCCTTCTTGGCTATAATTATTAAAATTTCTTCTATAATACGATAATATTTCTCTAAATTTGCCAACTGTGAGGAGGAGAATAAAAATTTTGAAAAGGACTTAATCGATTGGGGAAGCTTAAAACCCTGGTTGTCCAAATTTAACTGTTGTTTAATTTAATCGGCGTCGTAAAAATAAATGGCGAATTTAAGGATAGTCACTACAACACGAACTGACTGCGAATATGTCGTTGCTTATACTTTATATAAGAACTAAAGTCTTACAAAGAGAATTCGTTACATTGTTTATTGAATTTAAAAATTGGATGCTTATTTTGCATTGCTTCCGGTGGAAAATCAAACTGGAGATGCAGTGACTATTGTTGGTGCTTAATATCGCTACATGGTAACATAAATAGTTCTTTTCTTGTAAATTATACTTATGATAATGTTGTGGTTTCAACAATGGCTTTAAAGCCCATGAAGCTGTTGAATTACAGAGCCCTTAGATAATGTTATTTAACATAATTGTATGTGTATGTACCAGTAAAGCTACTAAAGCCAATTGCCTAAAAGATATTCCATGCGTAGCATTGTTCTGCGTACTCTTTGTGAAAAATAATCTTAAAAACAATTATTTACTTCAAATCTTGCGTGAATTTCAGGACATCATTTTAAGCGATTTTATAAAGGTTTAGGGGATTTCTTAAAATAGAGTTTTTATTAGAGCCGTGGCAGATTGAAGATTAATGATTACTAAATTAAATAAATAGTTTTGTGTTTACATACAACTTATTTTATGTAGATTTTATATCGATATCAATCTATATATATAAAGTAAAAAGGTGACTGATTGATTGATTCATCATCGCACAGCCCAAACGGATACAGATACAAACTTTGTACAGATCCACTGAGAAGGGATTTTTGAAAATTCAAATATTAAGGACGTAAAAAAGGGAAACCTTATATCTGCTTAACTAGACAAGATACAAACAAAAAATAAGCGGATAGGTGTCTGGTACTTTTTTCAAATTCGAGGACCTGGAGGGTCCGTTTTTTGGGGCCCTTATAACTACTAAACTAATAAACATAGAGACATAATTTAAGCTACGTTCTTCAATACTCTAAAAATAAAGAACCCCTTTTCGGTACCTTTTTGGAATTCAAACGTATAGGGATAAAAACGGGAAGTGTTAATTAGTAAAAAAACTGATCAGATTTGAATAACATTTAAGTGGTAGAAAAAGGGAAAACTTTGAGTGACCAGTTTGGGGTTGCGAAGCAGACCGGGTCCATCTAGTATTTGTATAAGTTTTGTAAGCTATTAGGTGATTTCGGTTAAACATTTTTTTGCTATTATTAGTAAATGCTTTTACGCCAAGTTGTCGGGGCACAGCGCAATAGTACACGGTTACCTAATAATCTTTAAAACAAAACGAATTGATCGGGTTAAGTTTCTCTGCACCGCTATTTTTCCAATTCACATTAATGTAATTGTAAAAGTAATTCAAAGATTACGAGTTTTTCAATAGTCAATGTCGTTGCCTCGTTTTCGAATTGTGCAAGCATTTTTACGTTCCATGTCCGAATTTTTATGCTAGAATTAAAGAGTTGTTTTTTTTCTTTGTTTCTGGTTTCGTTAACAGTTGAGTTTTTAGGAGCAGTAGGTTGTTAGTCTAAAGACTTACAAAATAATATCTATCAAAATTTTAAATAATTAAGATTTTCCCTTATCCCATCACTAAATGCCATAATATCTTGGGCTACAGCCGTCTATAATTTTGTTTAACTTAGATGAGGGAAAGTAGAATGAAGAATGCTACATGCCCATTAATTTAATTTTAGGTTAATGTTACATTCTTACTTACTTCCCTCATATTCTTAAACACAATTCCAATTTCCAAAAAAAGCTATAACAAATTCTAAAATTTTTATACAACTATCATAGTTCCACAAGAGTGCGCTAATTTTTTGTTAAATAAAGAAGACTAGCAGCAAAAGAAATATAAAAGTTTTGGTGGAAAAAGAGGCTAAGGGGTTATGAAACGATTTATCATTATAGAAATTTAAGTAAATTTCTAAGGGAAAGAGGTAGAAATTAAACCACACACATTTTTTTTTTTTTTGGAAGACCCACACTTATATTGTTTATGTATAGCGGGACAATCAATCATACCAAAAACATAAAGCATTTTATTTTAATTTATGATTAAAACGAGTAGATAAAATAAAAAGAGATTTGTTCTTTACATATTACGGAAATCCAATACATACATACATATATAGATGTATGATGGTATATACTGGGCATTTCGTATACCAAATGTGTTGTATTTCTTAGGAATAATAAATAACACTGTGCAACAAGTTTTAGGCCATCAAATATTTCCTAAATGAGATTATAAGTAAATAAAATATGAAACGTGAAAAATACTTGCTAAAGAAATAAAAATCTGTCACTTAAGAAAATTTTTCATATGATCATTGGAGATCGAAGGTTAGTTGCGGATTAAAAAAGTTTGAGTTGTTGCACAATTGTGTCGAAAAAATGTTAAAAAGTTTAAAATAAATAAATATTCGTTATACTTCATACTATAAATAATTTGTCAAACACGGCATATTGCATTACGCTTGAAATTTGGCTACAACGCAAGAGACGTTACAGGCTGTTACAGCAGCTACAGCTTTTGAGTGTTTCTAGATATTAGAGCGTTGACTGCGCTGAGAGCCAAGAATGTTTTTAACAGACACAGTGCTTAATTAACTAAGGTAGTAGAGGATTTCAAAAAAGAATTGTATTGTTAAAATTATACTGTAATACGTTAAACACATAAAAAATTCGAAATTAATTTTGTTGTTTTTGGACTAAGATATTCTATTTAAAATTGCAATCAAATCATTGGCTTCTTCACTGAATTAATAAAAAAAATATAAAAACAAATACTGTCACTTCTTATTAGTCATCAGACATTAGGGAATTTCCTGTTACACCGTGTAATTACATATAAGACAAAAAAGCCATTAACTTGGTTGGTTTTTTAAATTACTATTCTGTAGTGTCACCATCGTCAACAATTCTAATTTGTATGTGCTGTATAAAATGCATAATAAAAGTGTAAAAGCAAGAAGAAAAAAAAACTAAAATTCAGTTCTTAGTTTTCCGCCGGAAATCCATAAGAAAAAAAATACACTTGGCCATGTACAAACATCTATACATAATTATGTATGTATTTGCATTGCAAAGGGAGTTAAAAAAAGCATAAGAAATGTATATATTTTTTATGTTTTAAGCAACCACAATTTATTTCTATATATCTTGCGCTGTGTTTTGTTCTGGTTTTTTTGCAGTAAAATTATTTATGACATTTGGTATGACATTTGCATAAAAGCTATCGTTGCCTAGAATGCAAACCAACGTAACATAATTTAAAAGATAACACAGAACAGTTTTGTAAAATTTAACGTTCTTTATTTATTGACTTAGTTTTATATATTTAATTGCAAAACACCGTGAACGAAAATTACATTTAAAAATTAAATTGATTTTTATAAAATTTACTTTGTGAAAGAAAATAGCTATTATAATTAAAAGAAAAACTTTTTATATGCTTCTTTTATTCATGCTAGGTGAGGATATGAAGTTATTGGTTTCCCTTCTTCTTGCTTAATCTTAAAAAAAATTAAACCAATAAAATATGCAGTGAATATAATTATTGTTTGTGCATTGATTGAATTAAAATCAAATTAAGCAACTATTATGTAAAACGTTAAGAAATGTTAACAGAACTCCTTACATGGCTCCGTTGTTGGCATGAGTGAATGAGCGTTAGTGGTTAATGGTTAAAATCACACAAACGCGAGCAAATAGTTTTATGCATAATAGCATTTTTTTAATAGATTTATGACTCATTTTGTCTTTTTAGCTTCAAAACGCATAATTTTACTCAGTGTGTGTTTGTTCATATATTTGGTTATGCAGAAATCATAGTGATTTGTTTATTTAAACTTATGACTGGAAATTGTATCCAAAATTTACATATCCTTTAAATGGAAGTTAATGTCTTTATTTATATAGACACTTTGGCTTATGACATAAAATTCATTTTAAGTATTTTGGTTATTTTGAAAATCAATTATGCATCTGAAAATTTTACAATTCAAAGACATTTTTTCAGTCCCAATTCAGTTGAAAGAAGGAAAACAGGTGTGGTTGAGACGACATAAATAGTGATCACTCACGTGTTTAGTTGCGATAATTCAATTTTTTAATTTAATTATTTATTTAGCAGACTTCTGCAGAAAAACATAATTCTGCTATTATAAATCGTGTGGAATTATAGAAAATAAAGACCAATGGGATATATAAAAAAATTGTCTTTTATGTTGTTTACTATCAGAGATATATATCAGCGTCTGTGATCGTTTGTGGTACAGAGATGAAATTTCGTGTCCCATATCCACCCTCATTAACTGACAAACGCTTTTTGTGTCAAATAGATGATATACATACATACGTCTATATATGTTAAATTCATGGAAATAAAAAAAGCTTATAAAACAGTTCAAATCGGGATAAATATTGCATAATTGGTCTTAGTTCCTACATAAAGCTTGTGTCCGGAAATAACCAAAAGCTAAAAAAATATTTAAAAATAAAAATGCCTTCAGCACAAATAATTTTATATGTGATACTCGTATATTGCATTGTGTAGGTTATAATATGGTCGGGCTTGACCAAGTTTACATTTCTTAATTGTTTTCCCTTAGATTTAAAGCACCATCTAACTGTCAAAATGCGAATTTCATAGATTACAATTTGTTTAGGACAAATATTAAGTTTATTTTTATGCAACATAAACTACAAATACATACGACTACATAACTGCAGAGATGTAAATCTTAAAGTACTAAAACTTTAAGAATTATACTAAGTTGTGGCTCATAGAAGTTCGTGGAATGTTTTGTATTAACCCAATAAAAACTTTTTAAATTTGGGTAACAGGTAGTATGTGATAAAGTAATGAGGGGTCGTTACTGACATCATTATTTTGAAACATAAAATAACACCTTATTGGTAATTACCTGGGTAACTACATATTTATTTAGTTACTTTCAGCAAAAATATAATAGGTTGCTTAAAGGGTACTTAAAGCAACATATTTAATAAAAATATTGCTTTTATACCATTCAAGTGTTAAAATATTAAAAACCGTTAATGCTTTTTATATTTTAATCAACAAAAATTTGGATTTTATTTAATTTTTTTTTTATAAAATACAATTTTTTGTTTGAAATCTTGTACACAATCTTACGTCATATTACAGTCGCTAGAGTACTGGACCAAATAAAAAAAATTAACAATTTTTGTACATCAAACTTAACTGTAAACTTGTTTAAACTGAATATCACCACTGCTTATAAATGTTATTTAAGTTAAAGGAAAAAATTACAGAAAGGTGTTCAGCGCCACCACTTTACTTACAGAGGGGAAAATGTGGCAAAATTTTAAAAATGTTTGTTCAACAATTCCACACTCCATTTAGCAAGGATCACAATCATATGGATGGATGCGTTATTCTAACGATAGATAGATAAATGGCGCCCATTCATTCTTATTTGTTTACATTATTTCTCAGCATCCCAACTGTATAAAAATAACCAGTTGTAATTCTGCGTCTTTTAAGTATTTTTGTATGCTTGGGTAATGAATTCCAATGTTAATTGCTAACTTACTAGGTAAGTAAAGTTTTTACTAAGAAATTAAAAAATCAATAAGAAATAAATCATTTTGTAGTCACGTAAGGTTTAGGTGATTTCCAAATGAGATAGAATAAGATATGGTTATAATGTTAAAAATGTATGCAGCTAAATTTAAAATATATTACCTTATATTTTTATTTATTATTTTTTGTAGGAACCATTACATTTCAAGGTAATTTTGTATTTACTTATTTAATTTTTATCAATGTAATAATATTCCTACAATTGTAGAACAAACTAGTGAAGGCAAACATAATGAATAAATTGGTATTATTTTTTAGCAATAAAATGTAAAAAAAAAAATATCCTGATGTTACAATATTTTTAATGCTTACATATGTATGTTTGTGTGTATGTATGTGAAATCAAGTAATAAAATAAAAATGCCACGCTAAATGAGGCTCGCTTAACTGCATAATAATGACGCAAGTATAAAATGCAAGGTGTTAATTGTCGATAAAATAGCCCTAAAGAATCTTATGCTAGTCAAAAAATAAATAAAAATGTTTAAAGACAAAAAAGTTAGCAGCATAAATTAAGACACCACAAACAAACATGTGTATGTATATAAATTAAAGCAAGAAGTTGAAGTTCTTTTAAAGTTGTAATCCAATTAAAAACATCAATGTTAAATCATTCATTGAAACCATTGATTTTGTGTAGCTCTTCTCCAATAATTTCATTGTATATTTTAAACTTAATATGAAAGACCAAGGAGTTTTGTTTTATTGTTACAATAAAATATTGTAAAACGTTTCTGTGGCAGTAGTTTGCTATTTTTGGTGTCATCTTATTTAAATAATGGTTGTAATTTGCACAACAATTTATAGACTGATGCGGCCAAATAAATGTTTCAGTTGTTGTTTTATGCAACTGTAAGTATTTTTAGCCTTTAGCTCTTTCATATTGGCAGGTCTTTTGGGACATTGGCATGGCAATCATTTTTGTTCCTTTAAAAAATCAAGTAATGACCACCTTGTTTGCTTATATCAATGTATGTATGATGCTCTTTTGTACACGTTTGATTTTTTTGTGTTTTATACCTGGTAAATAGTAAAAAGGTATCATCGGCTATAAGAAAACATATAATATTTATAAAGATTCATGTCCAGTAGATGTTATATTGGTTTTATTAGCATCTTGTTTTGTTACTGCGGTTTTAATTTCATTTATAAAGCAATTTATTTATTTAGTGGTAGTTTCATTCATGTTAAAAGTCATCGTCAACATAAACAAACATATTCATGAACAAAACACATATTGTTAAATGGACAGACAGGCAGATAGTGCTGGAACATAATAATATATGACTAGGCCAGGTTATAAATAATCTTCTATATTTAGGTATTAATATGTTTTTAAATATAGAAGCTTAAAGAAAAATGTCGATTATAACACGTTCATATGTTCTTTGTTGTTCATAAATAAAGTTTATTAAATATTTTTGGACGTTGTAAATTATAAAATTATGTTTTAATGTAAGTTAAAGCCAAAATATCTAAAAAGATTACAACGATTGATTTTAAAGTTTTTAATAGAAAACAAAATATTTGGTTATTTGTATATTTTAATATAATGTTTACTCAAGTCTTTTGTTTAACAGTATGTATACCTTTGCCAGACAAAAATACGCTAGAATTTTCAAACGTGTTTTGTTATACAACATAACTTTATTTAGAATTTTCACATACAAACACTTACGTAGAATAATAAAAAACAAAAAACAAAAAAAAGAGTAGCAGCTTAACTTAAAATAGTTTTACATCTTCTATACCACCATTATCAGTTCAAAAAAAAATATACAAAAGTCTAAACAACAAAATATTTAATGAAAAAAAAAGTCTAAGGTGCTTTCGACTATTTGAAGTTCTAGTTTTCAACAAAATCAACATAAATAGTGAGAACTTTTTCAATATTCAATTCAATGCGTAGATTAGAAGAAGTAATTTCAAAACAAAGAGCAAGAAACCATTCGTGAACTTAACCAAGTGGCATGGATGGAGCTTTTTAGAAAAAAAAGAAAGAAAGAGATAGATGAAAAAATCGATCAAACCAAGTGTTGCCGTAATAACATTATGATGTAATGCAGGGCTATACGATTTTTTCCATTAACTTATATATGTATAATGACATTTAATTTTAATTTTCTTTTAGCGGTTCATTCTTAAAAATTAGTATAATAAAAATTAACAACAGTTTTTTTAGTTTTTATATTAAACGTGGGCAGCGTAATTTAAATTTAAGTCAAAAAAATCATCAAAACGGAAAAAAGTAGCCAAAACTATAACTAAGTTTGTTCTGCTTTTAAAATTTATTCTTATTTGATGTATATTTAATTTTGTTTAGTTAAAGCTATTACGATCTAACTCAACTGTACGATGTAGTAAAAAGCTTTTGACCAAAAGTTACAATAACTCGCTATATTCATCTGTGCCAAATCTTGTATACCATTTGCAACGTGTAGGTATGTATGTAATAAAAAGTGTAATTACGTTTGTATGTATGTATGTATTTACAAGTATGTCCGAAAGGTAATTAAAGTCTTAAAAAAAAAGTTTTTATGTCATAAATTTTTTAAAATTGTGTCTGTATTAGTGATGGGAAACTATCGATGGTACTATCGATAGAACCATTATCCATATTATCGATATCTAACAAATACCGAAAATATTAATAGCAAAATAAACTATCGATAACGATAGTACTTATAATATACGGTTTAAAAATTTAAATGTCGACAGTTAGTTTACATGATTACTTTTTTTCAAGCTCTCTACTACCAGATCACCATTAAACTAATAAATTCGCGTTTGAGCAGATGTGTGCCTGTTCAACGTGTAAAAGCCTGTTAAAGTCTAAATGGGATAGAAAAATCCAAAAAAAAAAAAATTTCGGTTAAAGACAATTACAATCCTTTTTCTTTACCAAAAGAAACAGCGAATACACAGTAAATAGCTCTACACACAAATTACTTTTAAAAAAACTTATGTTATTCATTGCAAAAGACTTTCAACCTTTAAGTGTTGTAGGATGCTGGATTTAAGGAATATGTGAAAGTATTAGACACAAATTTTGAGCTTCCACCACAAAGGCATATAAGTGATGTCCTTTTACCAAATGCGAATGAAAATGCTCAAAAAAAGTTAAAAATATCGATATATGTACACCTCTGGGTTGAGAATAAAAGCCAATTTAAAGCCTTATCAAAAGTGGTATTAAAGTATCTTACAATTCCTGATACTTAGTGCTTCTCAGCACCCGGTAAATTTTGAATGATGAGCGAAGTTGCCTTAAACCAAAAATGGTGGATATGCTCGTGTTCTTACAAAAAAACCTTTTCATTTTCGAATAAGAATCTTTATTTTTTAAACATATTTTAACACGAAGAATATTTTTGTTTATTCAATTTTTAATAAAATCAACTTTTAGTTGGGTCTTACGTTTTAATTTTTCTGTTTAAATTTTTGCTTTTAATCGATAGTACTATCGATGTTGGATTATAAACGATCGAAAAACATCGATTATAACCACTACCGATAGTTTCCCATCACTAGTCCGTATGGGTTTTTCGCCCAATTGGACCAACCAGTTTTTTTTTTTAAATTAACCAAAAGGCATGTCCTACACACAGTTATCATTAATTGTTAAGTAAAAAATGGTAGTCATTTTTTTTTGCTTATATCTTAGCCGGTTAGTGATGGATATTGCCAGTTTTCAATACCGATTTTCTCGGAAATGTTTCACACGGCCAGACGGACATGGCCAACTTGACTTCCCTATCTTTGGGGATCCCGAATATATGCATATACTTTATAGGTTCGCAAATAACCTGTAGTGAAGGGTACAAAAATAGAAAAACTTATACTTGAAAAAAAACTATATATTTGTATTTATAAGATAGAATAATTGACGAAGGGATGGACAAGTTAGTACAATTAAACTTTTTGTGGTAAAATTTATGAATTTCTTACTTTTTGACCGTCAAACTTAAAACTAAGAAAAAAAAATGTTGTTGAATTTTTTCCACAAGACGAATACTACAATAATTTACAAAATATTAATAAAAAATATGTTAATGTGTTAAATAATTTTGAGCAAAATTGCATTAAAAATGTACACAAAAAATTTGCTATTTTAAACTTATTCAAGCAATTTAGTGTTTGGTCCATTTTTGAATAATCACACAGAAATCGGCAACACTCATCTAACCACATTATAATTATAATAGAAAAACATCATGTTCAGAGTAACAAGTATAATTTTCAAATTTTATTTTTTCACTTTTTGTTTTAGTTTTTTTTTCACAAACAATATTCTTCAACGACTTTTTAGTATTTTGCTTTATAAAATACCTATAATGGTTGCTACACATAGAAGCACAATAATCGAGGAGAACTCAACATCATTATGTTCGTCAACATTATTAATAAATATAACATCAACAATAACATTTTGTTTGGTAGGGAAAAACAAAAATAAATGAAACAAATAAGAAGCAGAAATACAAAAATAATGGCAAATGGAAAACATGAATCTTTTTATTTCTTTAGCTAACTTTGTTACAACCACTACTTTTGGTTTAGACCAATATTACTATCATCATCATAAGACAGCTTGCTAGTAAGTAAGTACACTTCTTCTAACTGCTGCCACATGTTGTTTTTCTTCTAGCCAACTAAGTAACTACACTACAAAGAAGAAAAAGATATAACAGCAACATGAAAAAGAAACAGAAAAATAGAAAAAAAAAAAACAAAAAGACCACGTTGTAAAAGTTGCAGTTTATTGACTCTTCTCAAATACAATAACAAAAATAACATTGAAATAAAGTCAGTTAAATAAACCTCATAAGATTGTTTTTTTCTTCTTTTTCTTTTGCTTTTTCTTTTTCAGTAATGTTATTATTATTAGTATTGTAGAAGTTGTTGTATAAATAGCTGATTAAAGATTTTTCTCATTCTTTGTTGTGCGATTGTTGTTTTCTTTTGATGAATCTATCTTGCTTTTTCCGTTTATTTTTTTTTCTATTTGTTTTCCGCAGAGTTCACTAGAGGTTTCTTTCGTTTTCCATTTGCTTTTGTTTATTTTTTTTATTTTAAAGAAAAATCAATGGAAATATTTGGAATTTTTTTTATTCGCTTTTATATTGGTCTTCTTCTGCAAAAAGTAAAAAGTAATGGTGGTCAATGAGGTTTTTCTTTAGAAGAGAATACTTTTTTAAATTTAAGAAAATTTCATGGCCTTTAACAAGGCCTTTGGCCTCTTGCGGCTTTAAACATTTTAATTTCATGGTTTACGAAAAAAGAGATAACTTTTAATTTACCATTAATTTTTGAAAACTCCTAAATTAGTGGTGATTTGAATAAATTCTTTTTTTTATATTTTCATATCTTAAAACAGAAAATAAATAAATTAATATTCAAATTTGAAATGTATTTAATTAAAAAATCAGTAATTTTTTTTGTAATATTCTTATTCCAAATTAATTTTTACACAAATAACTTTGTGGTTAAATTTTTTGTTTTTCATTAAAATAAACGATAAATATTTACTTTCAAATTAATATAAGAATCTGATCGATATTTGAAACATGCATATGTACATGTATGTATAATCAATGTTGTTTTTTGTTCGATTAAAAAAATTAAAACAATTTTTGACTTTTTGAAAAACGAAGCACAAAAATTTTGTTTTAAAAGTTAACCGCCTGCTTCTCTAAATGCAGGCGACAATTTCTTTTTAATAAATATAATGAAAATAAAAACTATTTTAAAAATTTTGTTTTTTGTTTTCAATATACATATTTATTAAAAAGAAACTGTCGTTCGAATTTAGAGAAACAGGCAGTAAAATCTAAATTGTTTTTTTTGTGATGACTGTGAAAATAAAAAATTGGTTTCAAATTTATCAAATCCGGTCTTGATTTCTTTAAATTTTGTGTTATAAGCATAGTTGAAGAACATTTTTATAGCAACAATGTTATCATAATTTCGATCGATTCAATTTCACTTGAAAATCAAAACAGGTGAGTACATACTTAAGTACATATATTAAAAAATAACATTGTTACAATATTTGGAAATGTTATTATTATTAATTTCAGTAAAATAGTTTTAGTATAATAATTACATCTTTTTAATCGAATATTACATCGGCTATTTTATAGGTACAAACTAATAGATTTGAATGTGTTTCGAGTTTCTTTAAGTAAGAGAACACATGGTTTGGTAACACAGTTTCTACCGAAGTTCTACAGTTTTGTTATGGCTTTTGTTTTGACCTTTTTAAAATTGTGTGGACCTTAAGAATTTCGTTTTCTGGGCCTAAATCTTTGATAAGTTACAAAGCTCCCTAATATTTTATACGAATTTACAAATCTGGTAGATGTCAGTGAAAACGACTGAGCAATTATGTTATATTTAAATAAGTAATCGCTTTCTCGATATCAAACATCAAATTAATAGGATGTAGCTGTTCCGAGATAAAGTAATACAAGTGGCAACTAAACAATTTTATTTGATTTATTCGGAATCTGCACTTGTTGAGTTTTAGTATTATATCAAAAGCTTGTAGAATATTTTTTTAAGGATAGGAAAGTAGTATTTTTAATTGAAAAATTATATAGAAATCTTATGACGGGTTTTTATTTGATATATCAGAATCCTTGCAGACCGTTAAGTTTATCGTATTTAAAGAAACTACCGTTGGCTTGAAGCGAAATATATCGGCTATTGTTTAATTGCAATTTACAAACAATACCACGATACTGACCTCTGAACCCTTCATCACATGCAGAAAGGGTATATATAGGTTTGTCATTCCGTTTGGAATTTCTACAATATTTATTTGCAACACTATAAAGTAAATAAATATATTCTGAATCCTTATAGATAGGGACGTCGAATTAGCCATGCCCCTTAGTCCGTCTGTCCTGTGTTGGTTGAAATCAAATTGGGTAGCTCCCATAAGTCATCCAGAGCTATATGTGGTAAAAAACTTGTAATATCCCTTAATAACTAGCTTAGATATAACCAAAAAAGACAACCAATTTTTATTTATTATTTTTTTGCTCAAAAAATCCTAATATTTTGCAGCTTTTGAATAAACATGTAAAAATTGGTCTGCAAAAATAAAGGCGAAAAACCTTTACGGACAAAAATTATTATCATAAAAAAATCAAGTTTTCTAAGACTTCAATCGGACATGTTCGGACATGTAAATACACTACATGTGGTGAAGGGTATATACAATTTAGCACAGCGTCAACAATTTCTCACCTAATTCAGTCTTTATTAGAAAAATCCCTTTTAACATCCAAAAGGACTCAAGATACATACTTGTCAGCTTGATAACAAATAGTTTGTTTCAAATTGTAATACATTCTCCATTTTTTTTTAAAAAACAAAAGGAATCACAAATTAAATGTAGACAAATATTTCAGTAACTGCTTGCCATTCTTTACCAAAATACCAATTTTAATGACTCATTCATTTATTGCTGATCTAAGAAATACAAAACGGGTAAAAAACATGTTTTTTCATATTTCAACAAGTTTTGCCTAAATGGTGTTGATTTAAGAGTTAAGAAAAAATAACAAACACGGAAATTTGTATTTTAATTTAATTGGCCACGGTTTGTTTGCATTTTTGCAGTTTAATTTTGCACATAGATTTTGCTCTTTTTTTGTAGGTGCATTGAAAGTAAGAAAAACTGGTTAATTAACGGTAGTTTTACAATAACAGTATACCTTAACCGCATACTGCAGTAACTATAAAGTGCATAGACAAATAAGGAATTGTTGTAAAAGAAGTTAAATTTCAAACACTTTTGTAAAGTTACTGCAGAAAAAAGGAAGGCGAAAACAAAATGCTAAACCAAAGCAAACAGAAACTAAGAGCAGTTAAAAACTGTTAAAAAAATATTTAAAACAAACTTTCAAAAAACTGCTGCATGACTTAGAAAATGTAGCTTTTTTATTTTTAACACCCTACACTAAACGAGTGTTTTTTTTTTTTTTGAAAAAGCTTTCCAATTAGGGTAAAGTATACCCAAGGCGTTTATTATTATTATTATTTTATTTTATTTTGTAAGATTTAAGTGTATTATTATTATTTTAAATTTATGAATATAAAATTGATGTATTTGTGACCATCTTATCTGTCTGATTAAAAGCCTTTGTTATTCAAAGTAAAAAAGTTAAATAAAGAGAAATCCTCTGAATTATATGACATTATCTTAAACAATTTGGTACTTCAAATAATCAAAAACATAAAAATAGGAAAAAGGTCAGAAATAAAATTCAAGCCAAAACTCATAGAAAAATTATTATTAGCTGCAAAAATTAAAATAAAATTAACAATCAGTTCATGTAAAACTATAAAAAATATTTGACTCTAGTAGAGTATCAAATGGTGTGTCTTTAATATTATTCAAGTGGCTACATAATTCCGTCACCGCCATCAACAGTCGGCATATAAAGTTCGTTAACTTCAATACAGATTGCAAACAGCAAATATTTTTTGCAAACCCATACCATCGCCCACTACTTAATAAACCAAATTTGGGGAGACTGTTTTTAATACATACAAAGCAAAGAAAAAAATAAAAACCGCAAATTATGTCATGCTTATTTTGAAAATAGTGTTTTCGTGGCAAAATTTTCGTAATCCGCGAAAAAAATACAAAAAACGAAAAGAAATAAAGTAACAAATTAAAAAAAAAAAAAATGGCATTGAATAAA
>NDXZ01007630.1:0-25292 GCA_003055125.1 Paykullia maculata | reverse complement strand
AAAAAAAAAAACAAAGGTATTTGACGTTTTGTTAGTAAATTAATTAAAAAAAGGCTTTGACTAAAAAGTTTTTGGGTATGGTTTTCATTCATTGGGTTAACTTTGGATAGGGTGTCTTCATTTGGGCTTAGGTATTAACAGACACTTACGCATTTTGAATTATTAAAATGTTATTTTAGTTAAAAAGTTGTTAAATTTAGTTTAGTTTAAACTTACACATGTTAATTGCTTTACATGTCTACAAGAAATAATCAATTTTCTTCCTATTATACCTTTTTTAGTTACATGTACATAATAAACTAAGATATTTCTAAATTAAACACAATTTTAAAATAAATTTATATTATTTACTGCAATTAAAAATGGAAAAAGACTCTGACTATATATTTCATTTACAAATGTAAGAATATTGCTTTATAGCTTTATAAAATACTATATACTGAATCTTTTTTTTTCCTAAACCGAAAAAAATGTATTTATTGTTTAGTTTTCCAACAACACAAAATTTTTATCCATCAACAAAATGAATTTTTATTTATTATGTTGCAGTAAATCAACAACTTTAAACGCATTAAAAAATGTGTAAATTATTAACGGATTGTAAAAAACAGTTTATTTAATAATAAGTTGTATTGTTGTATGTTGTGAGAAAAAAAAAATTTTAAATAAAAATTCTAATTACAGAAGCAAAACTACAAAAATTGTTAAAATCATACGCAGTTACAACGATACATCACAGGTTGTAAATTGGTAAATTATAAGTTTTTAGAAAAATCATGTTAAGATTTTTTGCGTTAACACTTTTGTAACTGTTACTCAGCTTTTGCAAAGAGAGAAAATTATAAAATCTGATAAAATTCAGCTTTATGTATATATTGCTTTATGGTGTTACCAATCAAAAGTGTTTCGTACTGTAGCCCATGCTGGCTGCAGTTTAGAATAGTTTTACCGGGTCTGTCGTAAAATTGATGCAACATGCTTCTTAATAATAAACAAAATATTAGACAGACGCTATCAAAACATCATGGAAAGCTAGAACTTGAAACATAAACAAATAATTAAGAGAAAACCCAGCTTAGTTCAGTATCAAAAATGATGAGCTAGTAAAAATGCTTATCACAAAATTTACAATTTTAAGGACTCAAATTCGATCTTTTATCTTGTAGTACATTTTTCTGCTTAATCTTGTAGTCAGCAAATCTGCAATTTAAAATTTTACTTAAATATATTTTTGCACTATCTACTTCCTAAGGATAATTTATAATATTTTATTTTATATAATAAAAATATTTAAATATGTTTATTCATAACTCCTACACAAAAACCTTATAGATAAACTTGCATATTTATATAGTTCACAATTTGTTTTTAAAAATACATATAAATGTATGCAAGTATTCTTTAGAATCAATGAAAAACACATTCATTAACATAATCCAACAAATTACAAAACATAACTTGATTTATCCGGTAATTTTTGTTGTTATTATTGTAAAAGCAATCTGCATACAGACACAAACATACATTGAGATTATTTGCAAAAATTTAATTCCATATATGAGTTGACTAAATGTCAAAGTATTTTTCTTCAATGGAAACAAATTATTTGCACATACGTTTATTTGCCAGGAAAAAAAAACCAAAAGAAGAACGTAATGTGCCTGTTATAGAAACACATTATAGATGGCTGAGAAAGAAAATACATAAATTAAATATATACATGGACCCTCCATGACCACATAATTAGATTGGTATTTGACCGTGAAAATCTTTGTTTATTTTATTTAGATGTGTTGATCACGATTATAGTTCATACGTATTTACGTATGTTCGTAGAAATGTTTTTTTTTTAAATGTTGTTTTGTGTGAACACGTTTGTATGTACTTTGGTTTGTATGTACAATTGTTTTTGTGCTGTTTTAGTAGATAATTGTATTTTCAAATTATCGTAATTTGCAAAAATGTTGCTTTTAGAGGTAAAAACTAAAATGCGATTTGCATATCAACATGTGGGTGAGAAAACCAAAGAAAAGTTTTTGTGTTTTCAAAGAAAATTTCAAGGAATATTGAAAGACATACAGTGGCTGTCACCTTTAAACGAACTAGTATTTTAAGTTTTTATTGGAATGACAAAAAATGGGGTTATATTTACTGATATTAACCTGCCTTCTATTCTGTTTTACGAATATAATAAAAGTAGTCAAAATTTTCATTACAACAACGATTTGCTTATTTTGATCGATTTTGTTAGCTCGATTTTAGGCATTATTTTATTTTAAACATCTCCCTTCTTTTTCTGCAGCTGCCTGTTCTACCTCATTTTCATTTTAATTTTGAAAACCTTTTTTTGCTGCCAAGTTTAAAATCAGTAAGCAAGCAGCGTTGCCAGATATTATACACTTATGTTTGGTATAAGTTATTTCAAACCATATTTAATTACAAAAAAACATTTCGTTTGATAAATAAATTTTTTAAAAACAATTTTTACGTGTTATATTTTTTTTGGGACACCTTGCAACTACTTAACTAATTAAGTTAAAGCTGCGTTCGTCACTTCTCCAAATAAGAATACGTGTTCGGCACTTTTTGGTAATTTAAAAGTATAGGGATAAAATCTGTACTTTTTTAAAGCAAAACATTTTTTGAACTTCTACAAATATGCAGACATCTAAAAAATAAAAGAGTTTTACGATATTTTATTTTACTAAATAGTTTTACACCAAAATGAAGATGAAAAAAGTAACAAAAAGGGCGAAAACTGCATAGTATGTTTAAATATATACTAGAATTTGGATAAAATTTAAAACAGAGGTTCATATAGACAAAAAAACAAAGGGAAAATTCGGTCAACCGAAATTTGCCGCTTTTAAATTTTTTTTTTCAATAATTTTTTTCGAACTGGAAAACAATAAAACAAAAAAAAATAAAATAAGTGATTCTTATAGGAAATCGTTTGATCTTGAAAAAAATAATAATAAAATTTTTCAAAATTTGCCTGGTGTACTCTTATTATACTGTAAAAGTTTGATAATAGGATCTCCATAAGTTTAAAAGTTATGCAAATTTTTATACATGCGTAACGCACTTCAAAACTGAAAACGAAATTAATCTAGGGTATACTCATAATACTATAAACGTTTTGAAGTGGAATATACATTAGTTTAAAATGTATATAAATAACTGTATATGATATTCGCACTGCGATATAGACGTGTCTTAGCGTTCGCAACGCGTATAAAAAAATATTGTATTGAGAATAATTTGACTAGAAAAAAATTTAATAGAAATAAAACCCTTTAAAATGATGTATGCGAATGTCGGAATGTCAGCCAAGGGTCCCATAAAACTCCCTCACAACTGTCATTGTTAAAGTTACTGACAAATAAGTCTATTATAACTATTATTTGTTACATTTAAAAGCGCAGGTTAAATACCAAACTTTATAAAGTAGAAAATGACATATTCCCACAACTATTAAAACAAAATGCTGATAGAGGAAACCGCACACATTAAGTTATAATAAACACTCACAAACACAGATGATTGATTGAAATAGCTGAAGATGTAATGAATTAATGATTGAATGAGCAAACAATTAAAATCTTTGATGAATCAATGAAAAACTGACGATAAACTTATCTTCATTAAACTTAAGAAGATGATGTTGCAAGGTGAATGAAACACAATTGTAAGAGAAATTAAGTGTCAACAATTTGGTTAACACAATGTGAAAAGTTTTAATTAAATTAACAGCAGAACATGAAATTAATTTATTCTCAAATGCAAAATGTAAATGCAAGCAAACTATGTGCAAAAGTGTTAATATACTTGACTGTCTGTCTGTCACTGTAACAAATTAACATACACAATATAAATATGTAGAAAATTGGGAGGGAAATCTGAAAAGGATTTTTGAAAACACTAAAGTAGAAAGAAGTAAAACTGAAAGTTCGAATATGAAACGTGACTTTTAAAATAAAGTTAGGGCCAAAAAAGATACTTAAACAATAAAAAAAATTTTACAAGGGCTTTCCAGCCTAACCCCGTAAATTATGGCAAAGCATAAAATCAATATTGTTAAACAAAAATTGCAAAGCAAATTATTAACAACAAAGCTACACGCACTTTACATCTAAAGACACATACGCGCAATTCTGCTATTAAATTTTAATCACACACATACACAAATTCGCGAATACTCACACAAACATACAGAGGAGAGACACATTATTGACTTGCTGGATATTTTTGTATTTGCATTCAACACAAACGCACTCACAACAATTGTTAGTAGTGCACGTGAACAAATGTATACATAATTGTATTGTGTTTATTTGTATTGTAATTTATTCAATTGTTGTTGCTGTTGAATTGAAATCAATTACAAACCGGGTTCAATCGAATTGAATTGAATGGCATTTTTGTTGACAACTGTTTATTTTATTGTGAAATATAATGCATTTTCATTTAAAAATCAACTTTAATTAAATTTTATTCAAAATTTATTTATGTATGTTTGTACAAACACAAAATAAATAAAAATTTAGCAAAAGTGTTGTAAATAATAATAGAAAACGCTTTAAGATTAATGAATGTATGTATGTAAATTAGGAAAATGTTTGATGTAAACTGCAAGTGAAATTACGCAGACAAGTTGACAACAAGTTTTTAAAAAAAACAACACTATATGATAAAACATATTTTAGCTAAAAGGTTTTAGTAACAATGAATTTTTATGTTAAATCTTTTTTTTCTTGAAAAGAATATGAACAAATCAAAATAAATAATTTTTTTAATATAAAATTAACAACTTAATAAACGTTAAACTATTTACCATCTAAGAGATACTAAATTATACATTTCCTTTGTCATACAAGTTTTCTTCAAGATTTTATAAAGCGTTTGATTTATAATCATTACATAATGATTACAAGATAAATGTTCATTAAAACATAACGTTTCTGAGTTCCACATCGCACTATGGTTTTTTTCCGATTTTTTCTGGCATAAACTCTAATTTTAAAGCTATTGAATTGAAATTTGGTTTGTATACATTTTTTATATTCCCATGATGATCTACCAAGTTTCATATGATTCGGGGCACTATTTCATATAGGTGCCATATAACCGATCTGGCCGACATGCATTTAGGTTCTTGACGTTTCCAGGCTTTCACTTTTTCATTTATTGACTTATTGTTCTCGTTATTTAAATGTTTTTGATTGATACTTTCCAATATGTGCTGTTGTACGGCGTCTCCTGAGCGATTGTTGTTGCTCCAACTGTCAACCAGCTCAGCACGACTAAACACATATTGTACTAGAAAATGTTGATTCTTTCGAAAACGTGTGGATGCGGACAAAAAGGATCAGTTTTTTTATTAATCTACACACTTTGGTTAATAACTTCTCATTTACAACTTTTTGCAACGCTTTGCCATGCAAAAGTACTGATTTACGAAACACAACCAGACTTGTTAAGCTCATTCTAAAAATACACATAAACAAAACACGGCACAATTGGACAAAAAGACATAACAACGACAGAAACAATTTTTGTCCATATTAATCCTTTTCACGTTTGTGTAAACTTTCGCCACGACAGACATCCAAAGTTGCAAAATTTTTCATTTTCAATTTCACACAAAAAGTGTGGTACATAATCAGCTGACTTTAACAGCGCGCAAACAGAACCGTATTGCTCCACATCTAAAAGTTAAATTTTTTTTTCTAACTAGGGTGTTTATAAATTAAAAATCAACAACATTTTAAAATACTAAACACAAAAAAAATTGACTTATGCCAAAAAAAAAGCGGAAAAAAACCATAGTGCATCGAAAATATTAGCGGTAAAGGAATATACAATAAAATATAGAATAATATGTATGCGGCAACCGTGATAATGATTTGGGTGGTCATAATGTTTTCTAATATCTCTGTGATCACGTTCCATGACCATACACAAATATGTTTTTTCTTTGCGACGAGTATGGAAAATGACAACATTTTTTTAATTAAAAAAAAGTTTCGTTTTGTTATTTTATATTAAAATTGCTACAAAACTAAAAGTTTAAGTAAAATTCACTCATTCTGACTGAACAAAAATTTTATCCCGACAAATTTTTTTTTTATATTTAGTTTAACATCTCTCTTTATAAAAGGTCTGTATTTTTACATAAAATTTGTAAATTTAAAAGGATTTCTTTTAATATGTTCAAAATTAAAATTGGCGATATACATACATATATTCATGAACATGCATTTTAGATAAATACTCAAGTATTACAAAAATTTGGTCAATAGGTTATGATGTCATTAATTTTTAAACAAATTTTTAAATAATAATTGTTTATTTTTTATTATTTTTTTGTTTTAATCAAAGTACATATAAAGTGAAATACCAATTGAACTTTTTTTGCACAATTAGTCAGACGCTGTCACTTTTGTTGTCAAAAACACTTTAGCGATCATAATTAAATGGAAAGCAAATTGTAACTTTGTTTTTATTTCTTTTTCATAGTATTAAATTCCAAACAATTAACAAGAAGAGCATCATCATTCGCATTTTAAAAGATAATTATTTATTTTAATTTGCAAAAAGAAAAAAGAAAACTTAACAATACTTATGGTTAAATTTTATACATTAAAAACGCAGAACAAAAAAAAAATTTAATAAAAAAATTAAATAATAACAACAAAAATTCAATAATTTTCTATTTAATTTACATGGCATTAATATTGCAAAGTAGTTTTTCAGTATCTCTGATTATACAAATGTATATTCTTTGTATGTATTAAAATTTATACATTAAAAATGATAAATTATCTATTAAGTAGCCTTATTTTGAGTTTTAATAATTTATCATTAATGAATACATAACAAATTACGTAAAAGTAAAAAAGGAAAATATATTAAAGTTATTAAATATATTTTGCGGTGAAATAAAAAAAAAATTTAAATAATAATGCTTGCAACAAAAATAAATATGGTTTTTTTTTTAAATTTTGTTACATATATTTTTGAAAAAATTTGTGGTATTTTCGGAATGTGTTAGTGTTTTAGGGTCCCGTTTGACAAATACTAATTTGTCCTTGTGGAAATGGAACCTTCCCAGACCACTTCTTTCAACCTATCTACCTACCTTTCTACCTTCCTACCTACCTAGTGTTACAGGTTTTTGAGTTTAGAGTTAAATTAGAAATTTTATATAGGAAATAATTATATCCAAAAGCTTTTTAATTTTTAAAAATTCTTTCTCGTACTTGGAAAATATTTCACAAGGTTAAATGTATTTTAGAACAAGTTCTTGTAGCAACACATTTTTTTATTTATTTACTATGAATATTAAATTTCATAATCGACAGTTTGTTTTATTAATTCAAAAGTTGTTTAGTTTACAAAAATTCTATTAACAGAATAAAAAAGAATACTTTCTCATAGCTTTTTAAAATGTTCTAAATATTATGACATTTTATCTTAACCACATATATAAATTTCTAAACAATATATATATATATATAAGTAACAACAATAAATATAATACATTCGATCTATATACGTACAAGTATATCTTAAATTTATTTGACACACTTCTAACATATGTTTAAGCATCATATTACAAAAGTTCAACTGACTAGTACTAGTAAGTAAGTTTAAGTTAAGTAAATATTGCACAAACAAACTTAAAACAATACACAAAAATGTATATTAAATTGACTTTATTTAATCAAACTATTACTTAAATATCAAAACAAATGACATATTAATCGGTCACTAGAACTTATTTAATAAATTAGAAAATAAAATTTGTACAGTAGGAGGTTCTTCTGTTGAATAAATCTTATTAATTAGTTTTTTTTTTACTATGTAGGGTATTTCTGAACTAATATTTAAAACCCATCCCTAAGTTAGAGATGATACTAGATGCTTTTGTGGTTTAGTGTTTAAAGTATCACTTTTTGTTAAACAGAATTATGTTTAAAACAAAAATGCAAAATAATATAATTGCGGTTGAGAGTTATTTTAATTTGCAAAAATGTAACATATAAATTATAAAAATTTTATAATTATTAAACATATATAAATACTTAATGGATTTTGTATAGTTTAAAAACAATTTAAAGGATTTATTTAAATAAAATAACAACCAGTAATATATTTATTACTTTAATAAAAAAAATTGGGATGACATGTCATTATTAATTTATGTGTTTTACTAATGAATGACTATTTTATAAGACAATCCATTATTTACTTATGTATTAAGAGTCTTATGTATTGTCAGCCAATACGTATTGTATTGTCAGCCAATACGTATTGTATTGTCAGCCAATATTATTGACCATTATTAATAAAATTTTGTTATGAGTAGTATTTGTGTGAGTTATGAGACATCGATCATCAGCTTTGCTTTTTGACCACTATCGAAAAGTTTGAGAGATACGCCAAAAACGAATCCCAAAGTTATTATGACAAAATTTTATACAAAAAATAAAACAAATGACAATTTAATAAAATATAAAAAAAAAATAAACAAAAATTTGTCTTCTCCTTTAAAGTTTCATAATTTTTAATTAAATGTGTAATTTTTAGTCAACTATATATTTACACAGTTTAATTAAAAATAGACTTAAAAATCAGTAGCTAGAATACCCAAAAAAGTTTTAGCATTTATTTTAAAAAACTTTGTCGTTTTTTTTCAATACGGACTTTAAAGCATGTGACAAATTGTGTTAAATAAAGTAAAGTTTAAAAAACATTTAAAAATTCTAGTAAAATTTTTATTAAATATTGAAAATTATGAACACTCTACTTCTAAAATACTTTAGCTTACGTTGTGACTAAACAGGATGGTAAGAAAACGTTTTAGTCAATGATTCATATTCCTAAAAGGTTTTCGATAAGCTTCGTTTAAAATTTCATTTTTCCCAGATGAATTTGGTTTGCCTTGAACCATAAAACTGGAATTCGCATTATATTTTAAAACACATGTGTTTAATTAAAACTTTAATAAAAATTACGTATTACATAGTTCAAAAGTCAAGAGTAAATTTTTGGATATCATCACTTAAAATGCAAAAGAGCTATTATTTTATATAATAATACAGTTGAAAAGAAACACTTAATGAAACGACAACGTAAGGGCTAAATTTTAAATTCTGACAAAAAATGATATGTGTGATGTTTTTTGTTTGTGAATCAAATTTAATTTAGTTATTTCATTTACTATGTGACAATCAAAACTGCCTGCATTGATAGATATAAGAAGCTTAGCTTTAAATTTTAGTCTTTCTCATAATAGTAGTTATAAAACAGGTAATAATACAGGGTGGACCAAAAGTCAACGTGGGGTTTAAAAACTTAATAACTTTTTCGTAAATATATTTTTTCAGATTATAAAACTGGAATTATTTGTTCACTAGGTTTGGAAAATAATTTCACTTAAATGACCCCCGTTTTCGGCTTCGAAATGATGGGCTCATTTTTGAGCATTTTCCATAACTGAATTTATATTTGAAAATATCATTGGGCCTTACTTTTTTAAAATGAAAATTTAGGTGCTGTAGCCGTAAATGGAGAGCGGTATCGGTTTATGATAGAACATTTTTTACTTCCTGCTCTTTAAAATAGACCTAAAATGTGGGTTCACTAGGATGGAGCCACTTCAAAAGACACAATGGCACTTTTAAGTCACCCTGTATTACAATTGGAACAGCCCGACGATATATTATCCTACACTATAATATATAAAATAATTTTTGCTGAATTTTTATCACTATTGCGTCATTGATGAATTAAGGTTTTAATACATTTTAATTACTTAAAAAATTTGAAGACAATAATAAAGGTACGTAGTTTAATTCACAAAGTTTTCTACCTTTTTTAGTTTAAAAATATGTCAAAGTATTGAGCAGTATTAAGTTTTGTATGAGTTATTAAAAATTAGCAGTCATTTGTAACAGTAAATATGTAAGTATTCCTAATAATTAATAACCTTAAAAACAATTGATTGATTATATTTTGCCAAGCTCTTGCTGAAATACAGTTATTAACTTAAAAATATGAAATATTTTGTTTGTTGTTTTTCCTCAGACGTTGTACAAAAATAAAAACAGTTTTGATATTTTAATGGTTGCTCGTACGAGTTATACTGTAAACACATAGACGACAGCAGGCTACTGACTACACGACTACAAATTCAGTTGGCTACAATTGTTGTCGTGTAGTCAGCTACCCAGTTATATTGAACACGACAGTAACATTGTAATTATTTTAATTTTTTTTAATCCTTTGATTGTAAATGCATTAATATATTTTTGTTCTGTAATATTATTTTTTGAGTTGAATAAATTAAAATTTATTTAAAATCTTACTTAATTAACATTTCTGTTTATGTAGGGTAAAGCACAAGCAAACATCAATGTGTGTGTCATGCATATCTGAGGTACCTTTTACTTAATTGCTTAAACACACAAAATATCAGTCGTAAATGGACCGATGTTGCTGATTATCAGTTTCAAAATTTGTTTTCTAATAAGAAATAATTGATTTAAATTATATTGCTTTTCCAATTTTTGACTTATTACATATATCTGATGTAATGATACCACATGTTTTTAATCTGTATAAATATAGGGTTCAAATGAATATTGCAACAAAGAACAAGAGGAAAATTTTTATATTTGAGTATAACTCTGTCACTCATGGTAAATTGCAAAAAAAAAAATTATTTTTGGAGGCTAATAATGATTTTGAATGGACTTAGAAATAACGCCTGTTATTTTAATACTTACATCTTTGCTCCAGTGTACCACATATGGTATGGGAAAATCATAGGGAAAATCAATATAACAATTAAAAACGGCATATGAACCAACTTTGGCTTCCATATTTGTGGTTTTCTGACGATCGTGACGTGCACCTGACACACAGGATACACCAATTAAAATTAAAAACCATGACAACGAAAACAACATAGAGAAATATCTATATCCGGTATTGTGATGACAAAATATCAATATTTCACGTTTCATTATGTTCCCGCTCTTTATGCTGATGATAATGATGACGACGATTAAAACAAATATTTGTTGCTCTGGATCTTTTTAATTAAATAATAAAAAATTATTTATTACATGTAACTAAACCAAGACATTTGATATTTAAACATAAATTTAATTTAATCATTAGCAAATAAAAAAATGCTCGGAAGCTGAGCCACAAACACTTTGATGAACAATTTGAAAATTGTTGATTTTGAAAGTCTTAAAATAATATAACAAACAAAAATTCGTTACTGCTTTGTGTTTTTCTTTTTTAATTCAATTAAATGTGTACACTATGGCTGTTGTAATATGATGTAATTTATATGTGGTTTTAAGAGCTATCTTGGATAATTGTATACAAGAATATGAATTTTATTAATTCAAGAATTTAATTGAAACGAACATGTTTCTAAAAACTTTTAAGTGTTAGAAGTAGACACTTGATATTCAGTTATATTCTTTTTTTAGTTTTTGTTTTTGCTTTGGAAATTAATATTAATTAATTGCTTCTCTTTTACTATCGTTTGTTATTGGTTTCAGTTGAATAATCCAAACTCATATACAACTGTATAAACTCATATTAAGCTTTCACAATTCATTGAGTTTTAGTTATTTCAATAGGAAATCACTAAAATTTAAATTAAATAATTCCAATCTTCAGTTCATTTTAGATAAACGGGTCAAGTGTTCTTTTTTCATTTTATTTATATTTTTTTTTGCTTTAAATGAACGCGTGCACAAACTGTTTGTACTCTGTAACATTTTTTTTATTAGTTTCTTAAAAGAACAGTTTCAATGAGAGAGCTCTTCTCGTTGTAGAAATTCACTTTGTATTTAAATTGCATTTTTCTCCTAAATAATTACTGTTGAAGTAGGAGTCAAATTTACCGTTTATAATTTAAAACGTAACGTTCACAACGATCTCAAAACCGCAACTAAAAATATTTTCAATTACACTACAGAGCTTAACCAGCCACTCAACGAGACATTAATAGTCAACCAAACATTGCAATGATAATGATCATCTCTAGTGATAATTTTAATTCTAATGTGGGTTAAAGCTTACATATACATACGTATCTATGAAGAATGATGTTGTATCGTATTTTAGCCAGCAATGAAATTCTATATCGTAATTAGTTTGGTGTACAATACACACGTTTACAATTTTAATTAAGTTTTATTGAGAGAACATTCTAATTCTGCATATGAAAACGGTATTAATATTTTATGTATTTGAATGCAGAGAAAAGCTTAAGAATTATATCTACTTTCTCAGAAATTAAAAGAAAATTGCGATTATTACTCATGCAGTCAAAAATGATTTTGGGACATACATATTTTTTAAACATAGGCTGGGTCGTTCATCCATGACGTTGTCGTAATTATTTTTAAACATTAAAGGAAAATTCTCTGTCTTTGTTTTTTTTTTTTTATATGTTTTCAATTTCAAAAAAAAGCAGAAATAAATTCAAGAGTTTAAAACATGTCGTCATCACCCCAGTAAAAGGGTTATGTCTTTTTTTTAATTTTTAGGAGAGACAATATTTTTTTTTATAACTTTGAAACCAATAGCAATGTCTGGCAACATTTTTATTTTGAAGTAGAAAATGTATGTTTTTTTCGTGTAAAGACTGAAGCGAATAATTTAAAAATATTACCTTAAATAATTATTAAAAAATATAACTTCTTAATAATTTTTTTTCAATCAATCCACTAAAACTGCGATACTTAAATTTTTTATTTAAGTATTTAATATCTTACCTTGATTAAGCTAATTTTGCCTTCACGATAATAATGAAATCTTTAAAAATATTTTTTTTAATTGTTTTTTATTTTTGTCATTTCTTATAATTTTCTTTATATGTTTTTAAAAATTGTTCACTCAACTTAACCACATAAGAGTTTTTTTATTTTAATTCATAATTTATTTTTCTTAAACTTGTCTTATTTTTTTATTTATAATTAAATTATAATTTATTTTTGTTATTTTTTTTTTTAAAAAAATGTACAGTAGTTGTTGTTGTCGTTAACTTAAAAATAAGATAAATTAAAAATAATTTTTTATATGATACAGATAAAGATATTAGTTTGTACTTAAATATTTTATTTTTAGTTGAAAATAAAAACAAATTATATTAATATTAAAAGAACTTAAAAAAACTATTATTTTAATTAATGTTTTATTAAAAATAAAATTTTTTTATTATATTTTATTTTATAAAAAATTATTTTTTTTATTAGTTATTTATTTTTTTAGTATTTGTTTTTTTTTGCTAATTTTTAATAAAAAAAAAATTAAGACATTATTAACACAAATTATGGAAAGTTTCTTTTTGTTTTGTTGAAATTTAGAAAATAGTTATTCACGTTTGGTTTATAATTTTTTTTTATAGATTTATTTAACAAAAAAACATAATTTGAAATTTTGTTTTAAAGTTTTTTTTTTTTGATTTTTTATCATTATATATTACTTTAGTTTAATAAATATGTTAATAACAGTTAAAACCCTTTTTGTATTTTTTATACTTTTTTGTTGTGTATTTAATAAAAGGGCTTCTAAAGCGTCAGAATTTTTGTTTGTTTTGTTCTTAAATAATTTTCAATAATCGTTTTAATTTGTGTTGTTTTAGAATCTTTAATTTTTATTTTATTTTTTAAGTCTGTTTTAGTTTTGTTTTTTTTTGCTTAATTTTCACTTTTAGTTAAAATTTTTTTTTCTTAAATATTATAAATTATTTATAATATTTGCTAATTTATTAAGTAAACGTGTAATTTTTTTTTTATTTGCTCATATTTAGTTCTTTTTGTATTATATATATATATTTTTTTTATATATATAAAATGTTAACAAAAAATTTTCACAACTTATAATTCTAAAAATTTTTTTTTTTTTGGAAATATTTTTATACTACTAAATAGTCTTAGGGGGAAAAAGTGAATACAAAGTGATTTGATTATTAGAATATAAAAGTGTTTTTATTTTAAATACTGAATTGGATCTAAGAAGTTTTAACATAAATATAAATATTTTTTATAAGAGACTAACTCTCATATTCAAAATACCTTTTTAAATCTATAAAAGGTTTATTGAACGAAAATTTTGTACAAAAAAAATTTTTTATAAACCTTTGACATATTAATTTTTTTTTTATTAATATGAAGGTAAAAGTTTTACAAATATTTGATGTGATCAAATAAGTGACTTTCGAAAACTAATTATGTTAATTTGTATTTTTAAGGCTTTAAATGCACTGCACCTTGAGGGTTTTCAAGATAATAAATCTTTCGTGGAAAATACGTTTTGATATTGACCCCTAAAACTATGCTATGAATATACTATACTAGACTTAAATATTACCAAATTAACTTGCTCTGCTAGGGCTAAGTTTGTTAAGCATATGTTTTTTTGTTCATACTCTTTTCTAATTTTTTTTAAGTATTGGTTTTTATTTATGGTTTTCTTTAAATAATAGCTAGATTACAAAACAATACATTGCTATGATGATTTTGTTTTAATTATATTTACTTTATTTAATTACAAATTTAACCTTAATTCATTTCAGATGTTTTTACCTTCTCTATGGCGCAACTTTTACTGTTGAATTTATATTTCCTCTTGAGTTTTTTAGTTAAGTGTTTTGAAGTTAAATTTAAACATTTAAAAAACTACATCAGTTAGTAGGTGCATTTATAGGGGCTTCAATTAAATTAAAAAAAAACGCACTAAAAAAAAATTTTAAAGCTCTTTTTCAAATTTTTATTTGCTTTAAACAAAATTTCAAGAAAGCTCTTTATTTAAAAAAACACCAAAACATAACCTAAAATTTTGTAAATGGGCTCACAAAATTTTGTGTTAAATTGTTTTTTTTATGTTTTCTTGGGTAAAAAAACAAAATTAATAAAATTATAAAAAAAAATAAATTGAGATCATTATTTCTTTGTGTGTTTATGTGTTAAATAAAATGTTTGAACTAAAATTTTTTTTATAAAATTATTATATTATATTCAGTGTTATTATTTTAATCATAAATTATTTATATCCTTTTTTATATATTTTTATTTTCATTTTTCCTATCAATTTTATTATAATGGTTTTTGATTATTATTTTTAATATTATCATCATGTTTTATTTATTTATATTTTAATTATATTATTTTTCTTCGCTGTGGCAGTGTTTTGGCGTCAAGTTGTGTCAAACCTTTAACCGTTCAATGTACAATTTTTATTTAATAATTTGTTGTATGCAACTCTTAGAAGTGCTTAATTTTTTAGTAAGTTTTAAAAATTAAATCCTATTTTTTTGTTTGTTCTTTGCAAGCATTTTTTTTTTTTATTTTCCATCTTAGTTGCCTTTTTTCAAAAATGCTTCCATTCAAAAAATCTTTAGAATTACATATATATTGAAATAAATGATTGAAATAATAAATAAAGTCATAAACCAGATTAACACACATTGTTTTAGGAATTGTAGAAGTTCTGTGTTTAATTTTCATATCTTCAAGAGAGTATTGAAGAACAGTCAGTTATAAGATAATTTTGAAATTTGAAACTCAACTTGTATTTGCTCTATGTAGAATTATGGAAAACTGTTATAACTTTCCTTTTGCAGAAGGTTTTTAAAATGACTATATTAATGGCTTTTTGGTTACCCTTAAAGGGCCTTATTGAATTGCCTATATAAAGGTCATAGCTCTTTTTACCCATAGTTATGCACCTAGTATTGTATATGGCCTCTCATATCCACATACTATCAAAACAATTTTGCTTAACTTAATACGAGTATGTAGTTATGAAATAAACTAAGCACAAAATTAGTTAAATTAACTTTTATATATTTTTCCTATTTTCATTTAAAAAAACAATATTGAAATCCATTTAAATTTTATAGAGAATGCACTTCTAAGATTACATAGGTTCGTTAAAAGATATTTGTTTGTTACTTAGAAAAGTATAATGTCCTTTCATTCCCATCTCTGACTGCTTCAATATCCTCTTTTTAGTTTTCTTGTTTTATTAAGTAAATTTTTAATTTTATTTTATTTCTGTAATAATGTGCTTTGAAATTTTTTTTAATGTTTTTTGTAATTCTTCTCTTTTTAATTTACTTAATAATTAATGAAACATTTTTTCCTCTTTTACTTGGGTTGTTGTGTTAATATTTTGTTTGTTTTTTGATTTTATTTAAAGAAAAAAATATGTATATTCATTAGTCTCTTACCTGTTTTTTAAATTATTTTCAATTTATTATTCATATATTTTTTTTTTTTTTTTTTTTTTTGGGAATAATACTTAAAAGTTATTAGGTTTTGATTGTGTAACTATTATTTAACAATCTTAATATATTTAATCATAAAAATTGTTATTTATATTTCTTAATTCGTTTTTTATAAAATAAATTTAAATTACTTTTTATATATCTCACATATTTCAGTTTTACCTATAGTTCGATTATATTAGAGTTGAAATTGTGATTGCGAATGAAATTTTGAAAGAAATCATTTTTTTGTAGTATACAGAGCACACGAAACTTATTTATGGCTCCGGCAATTTAAGAGAAGTATGCAAACAATTTTAAATATTTTTTTTTAATGTTGCAAAGCTTTAATTTTCAACCGTTCATAAAAATGTGAAAAATTGTCAAATCTGGCAACCATGAATTTGGTTAAACATATTTCTCCTTCTTATTCTCTCTCACAATCTCTATTTATTTTTTAAAATTTTTTTTAAAGAAAGGGTAAGGTTAAAAAATACTTTTTGAAATAAACAGAGGGCATTGTATAATTTATTAATTTTTTTTTTTTAAATTTACCAGCAAAAAAATATTCAGCTGTTTTACATTATCATGTTGTGTTTTAATTAACCTGATAATTTGAGTTTATCTGCACATTTATATAAAAGCTAAGTAGCGATAAAAATTAAAAAAAACTGCTAATTTTATAGAAACAAATTGTTTAAAGGGCAAATTTTTGAAAAGTTCTTTTGACCAAATTATTTTCACTTTTAGTGAAAGTAAAGAAAAAAGAATAGAAAAGAGTTTCTATGATATAATATATGTATGTAGATAATAAGATATGCATGTAATAACAAAGAATTTCTGAAACATAATCTTGCTCTGCGAGAATAAAAACAAGTTAGTGAGAGCATAAGAGGTGAGAACTGAGAATTAATTTTTTGTTTTGCAATTAGAAATAAAAGAGAAACCAATAAATAAGTACTTGTACGTAACAATGTTTGTTGAACTTCTGTAAGGTTGTGTACTAGAAATTATGTTTTAGTTGTAGTTCTCAAAACTTTTTTTAAGGACTGAAAAGCGTAGTGTTTATATTATAAGTTTTTTTTTTACTGAAATTTAATTGGATAAATAAATAAATAGAAAATAACAAAAAAATATTTATGATGTATATTTTTTTTTTGTGACTGTAGCAGTAAGTTTTAAAGGAAAAGTTTAGCAAACTAAATTGTGATATAAAGTATTTATGTATGATACTTTGAAGGATTATTTACACAAAATTTCGAATTCAGTGTAAATTTTTTAAAAAAATTTAATGAAATTTACCGACTGACAATTATGTCTCCTTTTTTATTTAGTTTTATACTTTCGGGAAATATGATTACACTTTGGCTATTAGTAACTGGTCGACGAATAATTAAAAAAAAATAACAAATAAAATGAACTTTTCAAGTCTGAAATTATAAATCTTATCTTGTTTTTAAACTCTTTATTCCAAAAAAATTCGCTTTCAATCTGCACAACCCGAATACAATCGAAACTTTTTTTTTCAATTAAAAAAAAAAATTAATTAATTTTTTATAATTTTAAAAAAATATTAAATATTTTTTTTACGTTAAATTATAAATAATCAATTTTTTTTATTGAAAATGCTAAAGGATTATGTTCATGTTTTTTTTAAATTTATTTTTATTTTTAATATATATAGTTTTTAACTTTTGTTTATATATAATTTAACTTTTACTTTATTTACTCAATATGTTTAATAATTGCTATTGTTTGCCTTTTTTTGTTTTTTAAATTATATTTACAATTTGTTTTTATTTTTTTTTTAATATTTAAATTTTTTTATTTAATCTAAAACTAAACTTACAAGTTCTTGTTTAATTTTTTTTTTATTTTTTTAACTAAATTTTTTATTAATTTTCTTGTGTTTTATTTTAAAAGTATAAATTAAATTAATTTTTGTTTGTGATAACTAAAAAAAAAACTGTTTATTTGTAAAGTTGAATTTTAAGTTTGTTTATGTTGATTTTTCGTTTTAGTAAATATTTTACATTGTTTTATTATATCTAAAGGGGGGGTTTGGGTAATTTTTTGCTTTTCCGTTTTTACTAAATTGTGTTAAATCTACTAATTGTGTTTTCTGTTGTTTTATTAATTTTCTATATATTTATGCGTTTTGTGTATTTTTTAATTTGAAATCGCTAAGTTTTCGTTAATGTTTTTTTTAATTTAATATTTTTTTTTGATTTATTTTTTATATTTTGTGAGTTTCTTTACTAAAGAAATAATTCGTGGAAGAGTTATTTTTTATTTAATTAATTTCCATGTATTTTTACATTACAACTTACATAATTTTGTTGAGTGTATTGAATGCTTGTTTTCTTAAATTGTTGTTTCTTTAGTTTTTTATTTTAATAATTGAAAAATCAGTGCTCTTAAAAGTTGTTTTTTTTCTTTTTGGTTTCTTTAATTTAATTATTGAGGCTTTTTAATGATGCTAAATTTTTGATTGCTTTCAAATGATGAATATGCATGAAAGATAATGAGTCTTGAGGTTGTCCAGAAACTATTAAAAAGTGTTGAAATAGTTGGTTTCACAGATACCGAGCTAATTGAAATTTGCTTGACGAACGAACTTTAAAATTTTTTTAAATTTAAATTTTGAAGCTATTTTATTGTTTTAATTTGGTTAAAAGTCTAATAAAAAAACTGTATTTTTTAAAATTTATAAAATGCAAAGATAAGAGAATTATTTTTTTCCGCTCCTTAAATAATGTTTGTTTAATACTTCTAAAGTGATTTTAACAACTGCAAACACAATTAGTTAGGAACGCAATAATAAAAATTTTGGGCATTAATTTAAATATAAAACTCTTTTACAAAAAACTTACAATCGTAATTAAAAAGAAAAATCCCTTAATTAGGAAAAATATTAAATTTTCTTAAAACAAACCTTTTCAGTCATTTCAGCTTCTATAAATTTAACAAATATTTGTTTTAAATTTCCCTCTCCTAAATCTAAAGCAATGCGTCTTAGGCTTTAATGTTAGTTTATTCAACCCTTTAACTTAATGTCAGCAAACACTTTCTAGCTCGGACACGCCCGCCCTTTTCATTGCCTGCCGTTTGCGATATTCATAAAATTCCTCTTTCATGGCCTGCAGACGGGCCTCAATATTGTCGTAACGACCGGGTATGCGCGACTTGCGCATTGGTGTACCACCAAAAGTGGCTGAACCAGAAATCGCGGGAAATGTTCCCGCATTTTGTGTATGAAACAGAGATGATGAAGAACTTAAAGGACCTAAAGTATGGTGCTGACCATGCTGCTGATGATTGTGATGATAGTGCTGGCCATTATGGGAATTGTGCTGGTGATGATGGAGATTGTGCTGTTGGGCGAGATGATGGTGGTGATGGTGCAAATGATGTCCAGTGGTATCTATATGTAAATTGAGATCTTCACGCAACAGGCCTCCGGTAGGTGTTGAAGCACTGGGTGTGGGTGTTGAAGGATCAAATTCATAATGGCCATCTACACTGCCAACATCTACGGACTTGGGCAGATTGACAATATCGGTAGCAGCATTAAGGCGTGTTATCATATCAAGCCAATGTTCCATGGTATAGGGAGGTGTAAGAGTTCTTTGGGTACTCGAACTGAAGTAGTTGGAAGGTGAGTAGTGTTGATAACTGCCAGATAAGGTATTAAAGTGTTGTTGTTGGTTGTGTGCTACTGGTGCCTGGCCTTGAGCCTGTTGTGGTCGTTGACTGTTTGCAGTAGTAGTGGAACCAAAATAGGCTGTATTTCCTGTTACAGCTGTTGGTGGCGGAGGTGGAGGTCTATAGGGTGGCAGTAAACGCCATTCACTTGTACTGCCAGAATGATGAGATCCGTGTGGGTGATTAGAGTTATTTTTTGAACCAAAACCCGAAGAACTGGATCTGGATTCCGGTGAGGCATCTAAACCTAATATGTGATTATTAGTACTTCTCATAGACAAATTGAGGTGGGGTAGAGGCGACATTAAATCTGATTGCGGTCTACCAAACAGACGTGAATAATGCCTGGGATACCAACGCGTGCGTGGTCTATAGCTGTGGTAATAAGGAGCCTGACTGTGTTGATAGTAACTTCTCCAGGAAGGTGGTGAGTCCATTTGCAAAGGCAAGAAATCGTGTCTATATTGTTGTTGCTCGTGCTGATGCTGTTCATAATTTAGGCGTCGGGTCTCCTCTTGTATAGTTCTTAGCGAGGGTAGTTCATGAGAGTAATAACGATATCGACTCAAATTACCACTGGCAGTCGGTGTTAAAGTGGGCACCGACCTTTCCGCCGA
Organism: Paykullia maculata; assembly: GCA_003055125.1. Lineage (NCBI taxonomy): Eukaryota > Metazoa > Arthropoda > Insecta > Diptera > Rhinophoridae > Paykullia > Paykullia maculata. The sequence goes on along the minus strand of NDXZ01007630.1, from coordinate 4,667 downwards.
ACCAGGACAAACTGTACTCAGGTCACTAAATTGATTATAGGAGAATGTGGTTGTATAGTTTGGAGATGTTAAAGCCCAAGGTGAAGTCAGCAGCCCACTTTCATGTAAATTCTGATCATTTGCCGTACTGGCGGGTGAACTGGAGAATATTCTGGATACTTTCGAAGGTGAAAATATCTGGTGCATGTGATGTCCCATTGTCGATCCACTTATCGTATTGATATGCAAAGGTCTGCTAGCGGGCTGGACTGGCTGCTGTCTACTACCCAAATGATGCGAGTGATGATGCAAATTACGATACAAGTTATTACCATAAATATTTTGATACCTTGCACCGCTATTTATATTATCACCACCGCCACTATTTCCACCATGACTGCCGCCAATTTTTAACAAACCACCTAGGCCCTGCAAAAATCCTCTAGCCGAACCAGCTGCCATCGAGTGAAGGCTCAATTGACTGGGTGACTGTACCAGGGGACGACGCCATGAAGCACGAGCCGTAATAAAATTGCGTCGCGACAGAAAACCTCCATCGTCTGAAGAAGATTTTTGCGAGGCACTGCTGTTACGTGTACCAGGCGCGTCATCTACCTCGTCGATTCCCTCATTTTCTGCAAGCGTTTCACCATTTGTTAAGGCATTTGCTTTACCCACTACAACAAAACGTCCGTCATGACAACGTTGTATTTCTGCAACCTCCTTCTGGCCATCATCTTCATTCTTTGCTGAAGGTGAACTATAGATAGAATGACAATTGTTACAACGATCCGGTGGCCATATCCAGTGTAGTATAGCAATAAGTATTGTTGTTAAACTTGATATTCGGGTTTGTTTATATCTAGTTGAGAAAATTGTAGATATTTTTGTAAATTATAATTCATGTAAAAGGACAAACTAAAAACTACAAAAAGTGCAAAGTTTTTGGCAATTGACAAGAAGTGTTATATTAAGAATCGTGCATGTTAATGTTTTTTGTGCTAAAGATTACTTTAATTATTTGTTAGTATATTGAGTTATGCCAACCTTTTGATCTACAACATCATCCAGCATTAGGTTTGTTAAAAAAAAAATACACAAAAAGTACACATATTTACAAGTTAGTACATATTCTAAGGACAATACAAGATACCAAGAGTTTATATGGAATAAGCAAACAAAAATAAAATTGTTCTTGGGGGGGGCAAGCAATAGTTTCAATCGCTCATTATAGAAAGTTAGACTTAGTGATCTTTTGCTTCAACTAACATAAAAAAAAACTCACATGTGAGTAGAGAAAACCTTTTCTCTACATATTTTTCCCTATGTTTATTCTATTCCTATACTTTATACATAAGTTAAACAAAATAAAAATTTTCCATTTTAACCAACTTTTTACCTGCATATTTTTTTTTGCTTAAAGAAATCAATAAATGGTATTTTAAAAGAAACATATTCCTGTAGTCTTTTCTTGTTAAAGCTTTCTTTTTCTTCTTCATTTCAATAAATATTAAAATCATATAACAATTTTTAAGAAGAAAAATCCTAAAAAATAATATCACTTTTACCCGAAAAATGTTAGGTTATATTGGCACGGGAAAAATTGACTACTACATATGTACATATATTCTTTGATTAATGATGTGGCTGTTTTAATAACAAAAATAACAAATTGAGATTCTTGCCACAAATGTATCTTAACTATCACAAAAAATTAACGGCCGTATCTATAACGAAAAATTAGAAACTACGTATACATCGCACACAACTTTCTGCTCACTTGCAAGCCGATTAGGCTAAGCAGAGAGTTGGCAAAGAGTTTTTTAATAATGAATTTCTAGCTGTCAATAATAAGAGCTTGATTTTAAGTTAACATGAGTTTAGCAGAATGAATAACAAATACATTGAAAGCGACACTTATGCTAACTCCATGCTAAATTTTTGTTATAAATATGGCTGTAAGTTTATTATTATTACTTAAGTTTAATTTGTTTGATTTTAAAAAATAAAACAATATGAATAGGTATTTGTTATACTTTATAATGGGTCTGTCTGGTAGAAGGCTTTAAACATATGTAGCTTCAACACTGATGAAAAAGATTAAGCTATACTTTTTTGGGTGCATAGAAAATAAATCATAAATTGTTAAAAAGGGAAAATTTATCCTAAGAAAGAACATTTATTTTATATGAAGCATTTTTTGCTTTTTCTTGTCTACTGAACGATCCATTACGCAGAAATTCAAAGGCATCTAGTTTAAATATTAAAAACAATAAAAAAGTATTTCTAATTCGATAGTTTAAAAATTCGAATATCGGTTAATATAATTAAGTAATAGGAATTACAAACGTAAAGAAAAAAATTTGCGTTAAAAAAAGTATTTGTAAACTAAATTCTACGAGATCAACGTGGATATCAATGGTACGTAAACTTTCAAAATTGTAATACTTAACTGCCCTATATACTAAAAAACTGATATTTATAATTTTGTAAAATAATGTACTTATTAAACGTTATTTAAAGCGCTTATTAATACTAAACTTGGACTTTTAAATCTTCTCATATATTTCAAATAAAAATTATTATTATGATGGATTTAATCTTTTATTTTTTTTTTTAATATATGGGTCATTTCACGTCAAGTAGACTTTTTTTTTTATTATTTGTGTGCGAGTGCTTCTAAAACCTTAAAAATAAAATATAAACTAAGAAACTAGACAAATTAACCTTTCCGACGGTATGTAACATACCCAGCTAAAATTTCATACCCCCGATACTGTAATACCAACAAAGTTATTTTGAGAAAAATGTGTAGAAGCACAAAAAAAAAATAGACAAAGCCTATTTTATAATAAAAGCTAAACTTTTTTTATATATTTATGAAATATAAAAGCTTTTTATTTTAGGTTTACTTGAACGCACATATTCACAATTAAATTTTTTATATATTAAGAAACCTAAGTTAAAATAAGACTCTGTTTTGTAATCCTTTAATAAATTAAAGTATTCTATACGATCTTTTATTTCTTATTTTGTACGACGTAGAGGGTTACCGATATTTTAAACAAATATGTATAAATATATGACTAATGATTTTGATAGGAATATTTTTTTTTAAATAAAAATAATGTCACTAAATAAAAACAATAACAGTTTAAACTACACATTGAACAGCCAATCTATGTACAAAACACAATATGAATATTAAATACTCAAATTAGGCAAAGCAAATGTGTTTCATTTATTTGCATATTAAAAAAAAAGAAGTTATGAATAACACTTTTCATAATTGCAAATAACTCACAAGATTTCGTCTAATTTGAGACTATAAGCAAAAATTTTTAAATATACTTTTGTTTACAGTTTTAAATAAAAACTTTCAATAAATTATTTTTGTTCACAAATTTCCAAATAATATTAAAAATAATAATTTTGCATTAATATCATATTGTTAAAATAATCTCTTACGATTTTGATTATGGCATGATGGACCTGGAACTATGAAAACGGTTTCATAATCACGATAATGATCAATATTGCTAATAATTATGGCCAGAAAACGAATTCGGGTGTGAAAGCAAAAAGTAGATGAGACAAGAAAAATAAAGAGAAAATATATTTTTTTTTATGTTAAAATTAATGTTAATTTTAAAACAAACAATATAAATTAATACCACAAAAAGTTTTTCAAAATAATATTTTTCATAAAAGAATTTACAAAGAAAAGTTACATTTTAAACTAACGAAAGAAGATGGAAAATATTAACGAGATTAAAGCAAAAAAATGCATAACAAAAAATATATTGTCATTTAACTAATTAAAAAAAGAATCCTTATGTGTAAATAAAAGAAACTACTAAGAAAACAAACATTTTTAATAACGAATATCCCTTTTTTCTATGTGAACTTTTTTTTTTAATAATATTTATTTTTAAAGTTTTTTATAATTTCAAAAATTTATCAGACCTTTGTTGAAAGTCTTTCATAAATAAAAAGCTTATTGGAAATTTGCTATAAAATAAAAATTTATTTTCAATATCATATTTGTAAAACTTCTTCTCTTTAAATAAAAGTCCAGCAACATATTTTTTTTTATAATTAAAAAACACTTAATATTAATTGTGACTCTTTAGTTATTAAAAATAATAATAATGAATTTTAGCAAAAACAAAGTTTATTGAAAATTTGCAATATAAAAGGATAATTAAAACACTTTAAAAAATCGTTAAAAATTGTTTAATATTTTCTGAAATTCAGATACAAAATTCAAAATTTTTTATTAAATTAAAATTTTATATAAATAAAAGGTTCTTAAAAGGTTCTAGTCACTTGTTTATCTGCAATTTCCAATAATTTGAAATTTTTCCATAATTGTTTTTTGAATTCAATAGAACAATTAAAAAAAAAAATTAAGAAAACATTCCTTTTGATTTGCATTTGAGCAAACAATTTTCCTTTTAGGTTTAACTTAAATAAAATAAAATAATTAAAAATGCAGTTTTCGTAGTTAAAATACAATTTTAGTTTGTTTCTGGGTGCTCTAAACAAAAATAAAATTAAGATAAAAGTAATATTAAGAAAAAGAAAAAAACTTTAATTTAAGAAACAAACAAACAAAAATATTTAAATTATATATATATATATTTATGTACAGCGCATGGTTTGGGGGTAAAAAAAATCTTCACTTT